>VANL01000330.1:0-40952 GCA_006352455.1 Brachionus sp. 'Tiscar' | reverse complement strand
TCGAGGCCGTTCTTGATGGTGGCAATGATCTTGGTGTCATCGGCAAAGAGCTTGCAGTGGTGGTGTACTCCGTTTGGTATGTCGTTGATGAACAGGGTGAATAGTAGAGCACCAAGAACGGATCCCTGAGGTACACCGCTCGTGACCATAAACTGGATAAACTATGCTGCTATCAATTTGTTCAATTAGTACATCTGTTAGATGCTGCTCATGTTTCAAATGTTCAGCCAACTTATTGTATCAATTTTAAAATAATGCAAAAAAAATTGAAATTCAATATCATCATTTATAATATCTTTCAAAATAACTTGCAATAAATTTTCTATAAATTAGGAGATGAGCGCCTCCCCATTATCCGCTAGGATAGAAAAGTGTTAATTATTATTTCGACAAAAAAATTTTCTTTTTCTATAAAAAAATTTTCTATAATATGATATAGTGCCCAATTAGTTAAGAAGAATTTAAGTGGAAAAAAAAAATCCAATCCTGTTCGATTTAAGTGGTGAGTACATGGAAGGTGAGTTGGAGATTAAAATTCATAAAAGCAGAAAACATAAGTAGGTAATTATATTTTATCATTTAAGTATTATTATTATTACAAACAAATGACTATTAAGTAAATTCGTATATTTTTTTGGAATAAAAATTTAAATAATTTCTTTATGTTTATTTTTATTGATAAAAAAATTGGTTACATATCTAAAATTACTGATCACATTTTTTTTTAAACTGGTCACAAAATTATTAACATTTAATGTTTTTATAAAATCATGGTCACATATTGAGGGAGATCACCACCAAAGGATCCACTAAAAATAAAGATAATTGTAGGGAAAAATTTTTTTTCCGACTGATAAACCCGGAAAAGGTTATTTTCAAAAGTATCATCATTTGATTTAAAGCAACAGAAACATACTAAAAGATTCATATTTTTTAAGCCGATATAGAACTTCCAGTTTTAATTCATTAGTTTGGATAAAATCAAAGAAGGCAACTTCGAAATAGACAACAAAGTCGGACCCCATTGCAATGTAATAAATAAAGAATATTAAACTAGTTTTTCTGAAGTTCTAAGAATTTAATATTATTGAATATTATCTAAATATAAAAATAAGTTATATAAAAAATTATTCCATCAAAAATCATTTAAAATTTATTTTTAATTTCTGTAAATCTTTAAATAAAATTCAAATAGAACTTTAGAAACTAAATAATAGGGTCTCTTTCAACACAAAGATTATTTTCTTCTGGAAAAACTATTCCATATCTAAAAGAAGTCTCATGATTCACACATAATAATAAAAAATAAGTTTGTGGCTGTTAAAAATTTGTTTTGAATTTTTCTAAAAAGTCAAATTTTTGAAAATTCTTCCTGTTTTTATTCAATACAAAACATAAAATAATATATTTTTGAAAAAAATTAAAAATATTTAAATTTACATAAATATTATTGTTAAGCATATTTATTGTTATTTATCTCCATGTAACTGATTGCTTGGCCTTAAAATCTTTGATATTTTTCGAAATAATTGGAACAATTCCACCTTTAATTTTTTGTTTTTTAAATTCGTCATCGGACAACTCTTGTGTGGCCAACTCTTCGTCATAAAGCAGATCAAAATTTCCCAAGGCTTCTCTTGCTGGCTGTTTATTGAAGTTTCTCACATCAGGAATTTCTCCATTTGGTATAACTATATTTATTATATCGGATATTAATTTGAATTTCATAATTCGATCACTTGAAGTTGTGGATGACAGTGAAGGCGACGCATTAACCTCAATCAGCCACGGTTTCAGATTGTCATCCTAAATAATTTTTCTTTATCTAATTTTTTTCCTAAAAAACAAATATGATTTACAATAATTATATCATATCCATAACATTCAAAACAATGCTTATCATTTACAATAACAGACTAAAATAAAACAAATTAAAAAACTTAAAAAAATCTTTTTTTTTCTTTTTCTTACGCTAACTGCTTTCAAAGAATGAACGATTATCCAAGCTATATCATCAAAAAGCTTATCTGTTATCTCTTTTCCACGTGTGCTTTCTAAATACAGCTTTAAATTCTCAATTGTCCATTTTCCACCGTGTACTGAATTGTAATCGTCCTTTAAAGAATTGTTTTTAATATATATAATTATTTATATCAGATTAAAAAATACTAACACTTTGTTTTTGGTATGAAACATTGGTCAAATGAACAAACATATTATCGATATCATTTGCTGAAGATGTATACTTTACTGTACAGAACCGTGCAAAACCTAATCTATACCAGTAGCATTTCAGGGGTCTGTAAGAGGTAACCAAAATGTAAATTCTGAGGTCGAATTTTTTGCCTCCAATCAATAATGGATTATCTATATACTTTGATATGACATAACCTTCTCGGCCCAAGGGAGCTAAAATAAAAATTCTTATTAGTTTATATATTAAATAGCTTTTTGTTGGTTTAAAACCTAATATTTTTCAACTCTAGCTCTAAAGCATAGTTTCTTAAGCTCCAAAAATTTATTCTTGATTGAAGCTTCTTTAGAATAAAAACATTTCTAAGCTTTTTAAAGTATCAATTAAAATTTTTACAACTAAACTTGACAGATAGCCTATCAAATAATCTAAATAAATTATTTAATATGTGTTAAAAGATCCATTCCAAACTGCCGGGGTTTAAACCCAAACTATATTTTAATAATAATATGTGTAAAAAGCTTCGAATTTGAAAAACAAATTGAAAAAAAATTATTTTCTATTTTTTGCATGAGAATAATTAACTTAAGTAAATAAGATGGAACAAGGCATGTTGCAGTATTTTTAAAATATAGTTAAACATATCTTATTTGTATTTGGTTAAATAAATGTAATCATTTAATATGTAATTTTTAAATTTTTTTTGGAATCTGATAACTAAAATTAAAAACTACTAAAATTAATTTTATTTTATTTTAAAATATGCTTATTTTCAAGGAATAAAATTAAAAAGAAAAGTTGAAACAAGGGGTCCAAAAAACTCCTCCGGGTTTTGAGTTATAATTTTGATGATTTTTTGATGATTTGATGATAAAAACAGAATCAATTTTTAAAATAAATCTAATAAACTCATCGGATAAAAATATATTAATTTTTTAAAATTAAATTATTGAAAAAATTACTTTTAACTTTTTATCCTTGAATTAATAATTACTGCAATTGATTAAAAAAATTCTAAAAAAATAAAAACTATGCATAAATTTCAATTAAAAGAAAAGTCAGCCTATTAAATCTTGAAAAAAAAAGTTTATTTTTTGCCATTAAGGGTCAATTACCGCTAATTCCAGACCATTTATCTTTTGTCCATTTTTTGATTTGCGAAATTTTATTTATCAAAAATATTCCTCTTCCTTGCGCTTTAGCAGCAGGTTTCATTATCCATGTTGCATTCGGATCTCTTTTGAAATCTTCAGCAAAAAGATTGTAGTCAGCTGGCATCATATAAGTAGCTCTTAATTAAAATTAATTTATTTATTTTTGACTAAAATATGTCTTACGGAATAAAATCCAGAAATTTGAATGCCCCCATGTCGTCTCTTTCTGCAATAGGGTTTCCTTCTTTAGCCAACTCTTTGCGATATCTTTTTATATTTTTTACCATTAAATCTTTCCGAGTAAGCTCATAATGATTAGGAAAATGGTTTATAACTCTTTAAAAAAATAAAATTATAATTTTGAGTTTCTTTTCTTTTTTAAACAAACTGATAGTCATTGAGACGATAATGACATTCTAGGGAATTAAAAAGTGTTTTTACTGTAAAGACAGATGCCCTATGAATAAAAAATAAATTTTTTATATCAAGAAATTTTTTCCAAATTTTTTACCAATAAAAATTCCAATCTTCATCTTGGCTTACGTTTGTCCAGCCTCTTTTCTCAAAGTTACTTATCAAGACATCTTTTTCTAAATCGGAGCAATACTTAAGCCGGTAAGAGCTTGGCGTATAAGTATACGGCTGCAAATTTCCACTCGACATTACAGTTTAAAAAAAAAATCAAATAAAAATCGCTAAAAAAAAAGTTTTTTTTTAAATTTTTACAATTTTGTTTCTATGGAAATAAATTTTTGTTCTTAAAATGCATAAATTTTTATTCAAATTTTAGTTTTAAAAAAATGTCAGCAAAACAACAAGCGGCCATAAGTAATCTTATGCATTTGCTCAAAGAATGGGACAAAGGCTCCTTGAATGTAAGACGTAACATATTAAATGATTTTATCATTCAACATCAAAATACTACTGGAACAGAAATTGAAGAAGAGTTCGCCCATTCAGCAAGTCTTTTTTTCACTCGGGTAACATCTTGGCTTAGATTGACTTACATGGTCGGAACTTGTCTATCCGAACAGTTAAAAGCTATAAAAATATTTTTGAACACAAGCAGTAGGTAATTCTAATCCGAGCTGGAGTATTTACATTTTTCTAATTTCTTCTAAGCAATAAATTTTTGTCTGAATTTTTGGAAGTTGGATGTTTGTACACTCTTTTAGAGATAATAAATTTAAAGCAATCAGATGAAGTAAATAAAACATTGGCTTTGGATATCCTCAATTGTATTGCTAATTTCGGAAGAAATTACAAAGAAATTATTTGTGAATGTTATGGTATAAGATCAATAGCTGAATGTATGGCAAAGTCTAAATCAGAAAATACTCAAATACAAGCTAATTATTTGCTTGAAAATCTTGCAAAAGGAAATCCAAAATTTCAGATGCAAGTTTACAAAGGTTTAATTGCTTTGTTGCCTTGCAGTTCGCCAAAAGCCCAAGAATTAGCCGCCCAAACTCTCAAAGTAGTTCAGGTATTTAACATAGATAGATATTTAAGAAATCAATCTTTAATTATATACAGCCCATAGTTTGTGAATCAAATCAGTCATTGGTCGAGCCATTGATTGCCCTTCTACAGAGCTTACATATCGAAGTTCAGTATGAAGCAATTGAGTTAATAAAGCTTTTGATGGACTACAATGTCAAAGATGCACTCATAAAAAGTTTGGTAAACATTTTAAAACCGCCTAAAAAGTTGGAAAAGATAAAAAATGAAGAAACTGATGAAAAAGACGACTCTCAGACTGGCGTTGTTGATTTTTTTGTACAACAAGCCGCAGCGGCCAAGACAATTGGTATTTTGGTCTATTTATCAAACGAAATAGCTGAGCAATTTTTAAGTGTAAATTTTTTTTTCTAAAAAAGATTAAAACAATTAATTTTATTTTTAAAAAAGCTTCAAGTTATTCATAATTTGATCTATGCAATGGGGAATGAGGAATACGCCGAAAGTCAAAGACAAGCTTCTAAAACTCTTGAAGTAAAATTTTTATTTTATTTTATTATTTATTTCATTCTATATTCAAGTTTTAGTTTTTTGTTAAAAATTTTCCGATTGTTGCTGACCACGTTAAAGAAGCTTTGGGTGATCAACTTTTTGAGGCTTTTTTGGTAAAAATAAAAATAAACTATTTTTTTTTTCTCTAAAAAGCTTTATTCAAAGGATGATCCTGATGGTCTATATGCAAGAATGACTCCAATTCAAGCTGATGTGTGCCGATCGAACAAAGTCAACATACCATATAGATCAAGTGCTTAAATTTAGCAATGAATTAAAAAAAAATGATTTCTTTTTAATTATTTTTTAATAAAAATTTTATTTGGACAAAAAGTGATTGATTTTGTTTTTAGATAAACCAGTTCCTGGATTTGAAAACAAAAAATTTCAAGCCAAATTTTCAAAATTTGACAGTAATTATTTATAAAATTTTTTAGTCAATTAAGCAAAATAATTATGTTTTTATTTAAAAATACCAATCAAGCATCATATTTCATATCTAACTTATAATTAGAATAGATATTTGAAATTAAAATAATTAAAAACAAATTATAAAAATGAAAACCATGGCTATTATCTTTATTCAAAATTTTGATTTTTTATTCGGTTAAAATTTTCATGTGAAATCTAATTAAAAAAATTTATTCCAAACTTAATGGAAAACTTGTTTTGCGAAAATATATCTGAATTTTATCACATTGATTTGTAATTGAGATAAGATTTTTGAAATCATAATCTATGATATTTATAAAATATGCAATACTAGTAAATTGTTTTAGTTTAAATACCAAATCTTAAAATATTTTCCATCCCTATATATATTTTTTTTTAATTAATTTAATTTAGAATTAAAATGTTAAATTATTGCGCAATAAAAATTAAAATAAAAAACTGGTTTCGATTATGAAAAAAAAGAATGACGTAATGGAAGTATTGTTGACCTAAAATATGCGTTTATTTTAAATCATCATGAGATTTAGTAGCTGAAAGATTAGAAAAAAATCTGTTCCAAAAACTAGTCAAATAGACTAACAATTTATAACTTAGCTAGTTTTCGCTATTTGAGTTAAATTTATTGCTTTTTCAAGTTACAAAAAAAGTTCTAATTAAAAAAATAGCCTAATTTTTTTATTTAATAAAAATTTTAATTTTTGAAAAAAAATTGCTTATTTAAACAAGAAGCTTGAAATACATTTGCAAATTCAACTGCAAGTTTCTAAATAAATATATATTGATTATTGCATTCAAATTTTAAAAGCTTTCTTGTATATTATTAATAAATAGATAGAAATTTATTTACACATTTCAAAAAAAGTTAAAATCAAACTCGTTGTTTTAGGATAAAATGAAGAGAAGGCCCCCGCGAGTAAAAATCCAAAAAGCTCAATTGATTCATTTGATATGGAATCGGAGTGGGTATTTGTGGAGATGGAAGATTTGGTTTGCCGCGTTCAGGTCGGTTTATAAAATCTGAATTCTCGTCTGAGGTGTATTCATAAGCAAAAAAACAAGAAATACCGTGACCAGACACCATTTTAATTCCAGATTTCGAACTCTGATTTGTACAGTTTGAAAAACAATCAAAGTCGTCACCACATATTTTGCATACAGACTTCAAATTAATCTCGATAGATTCGTGTTTTCCTTGAAGTTTTTCTTTTTCATTTGGTCTAGATAGCTTGAGCTCAATCTCAAATTTAAAATGATCACATTCGTCTTTTTGAATGCAATTTTGTTCAGTGTAATCATTTCTTTGTTTGTCTACTTTAACTGCTATTGAAGCCGAACAACAACCACAGGTGATTCGACCAAAACCAAACTTGAACATTTCAAATATCTGCAAAACATAAACTAAATAAAAAGGTTTATTAATTTTTTTTTTAAAAGGTTCTTGCAAATGAATAAGTAATAGAAAACAAGTTTGTAAAAGCAATTTCCAAAATTAAATTGCTTGCTTTGTTTCTTTGGATGATTCAACATCAATTTCATTCTTTTTTTTACCAACCCTTTTGAAATTTAATTCATCATATGAAAAATATTAGAAGCCAAGTTTCAATTGAACTTGGGCATTCTTTTTGTATCATTTTTAATTAGCTTTTAAGATTAGCAAAATTTCTTAGCCCTGACGATCAATTTTATGCTGATAATTTTCAATTATACACTTTTGAAAACAAATAGAAACGTTTATGAACAAAGAGTTTTATCTTATCATGATTTAAAGCAATTTTTAGTTGTTTATACGAAGTATGTATAAACACTCGAATAGATTGAATTTTTTATTGCCAAAAAGATTTATGGTAGAAATAAATTTGCCAATTCTAATTAAAAATTTCTAAATAACTCTTCGCTTTTTATTATTTATTTAATTCAATTAACTTTTCAAAGTCATTTTTGCTATTAATCAATCGAACTTCTATGAAAATGACAAAAGCTCTTAATAAATAGATAAAGTTTAAAAAAAACCGGATTAGATTGAATCTTCGAATGAAGCTAAGTGCAATTATATGAGGTTTCAGATGTCTCCTAACTCTTTATTCTGTTAATAATGATAGTAAATGATAAAAATACAATGTGAATTAAAAAATGCTAGCATCAAAAACAAAAATCTTTATCACTATTTCATATTGAAATAAATTTTTTTATTCTCAAGATTTAATCATAAAATTATTCACTCAGTAAATTCAATTATTCTAAATTTTTACTTAACTATTAGCTCATAGCTTTAGATTCTAACTAAATTAAAAACTTGTAATATCAACATTCAAAAAGTGAAAAGTTTTGTTTAAAAATTAATAAAGAAAGAAAAAATTTTTAATTTACTTGAACTTTTGTATTTTTCCCATTTAAATTGCTTACTTTAGGTGGTAATTATTTTCTTGTGAGTGTTTGGTTTAACGTCTAAAAAATTTGTTAAAATTATATAATACCCTAAAATTTTATTTAAAACTTTGTCGTATATTCACTAACAGCTATTAAAATCGCAACAAAAAAGATTGTTTAGTCAATGGTATCTATTGTTATAGTATAGAAAAAATTTGCAAATTTTGAAAGAATATTTTAGAAATCAATAAGCTTAAATATTTTTTCAAAGGCTCAAAATAATTATTCTATTTTAAATGGATCTAAAATAAAAAATATTTAAAAAGCTAATTTTAAATTTTTAAACCAAAAATAATAATCGTTTTTAAAACTAGCTCTTTAAATTTGTTTAACATTTTTTTATTTAATTTAGAAATAAAAAATTTCTTTTCCCTTGATTAAATCAATTTAAATAATTTTTTCAAAATTATGAACATTATAATTGGGAATTTAAAAAAAAAAATTATTTTTTAGTAAAAAAATTCGACAAATTAAATTTTATCTACTTAAATAGATACATTTGTTGCACAATTTTTTAACTACATAAAATTAATACTTTAAATTTCTCAACACATATTTTTGAATTTGATTTTATTTATACTTTCATTTATAATTTAACACATTTCAAAAAATTAGATCGTAATTTTTACTATCCTTAAAAAAATTATGTTCAATAATTACGTTCGATTTATTTTATATCTATGATACAATTCGAAATTCCCTAGAAGATAACTTTTCCTTTAAGACTCCCTTTTTTTTTTCTTACTAATATTTGATGTGTTTTCTATCTAAATTTTACTTTATAATTTTAGCTAAATTTAAAAAACAATATCAAATATAGCTAGATATTAAAGACTATTAAAATGATGCTTTAGAAAAAAAAAAAGCTAATTTTTTATGTATTAGGTCAATTAAAGGTTTCCGAATTCGAATATTTTTTTGCAATTTACCAAGAATTTTTCTTATGAATGTTTGCTAAAATTATGATCTTTTTTCTTTGAATTAAAATACTTGTTAAAAAGTCGCAATCAAAAATCTTTCAAAGTCACGAAATCAAATTTACTTTCAGATTCAAGATTGTATATTTATTTTTATGAAAATTTAATTGATGGATAGTAAGTTAACATAAATCAAGTTCAATCTTGAGCTTGTATTCAAAAACTCCAAAATTAATGTTCCTTTTATAATCAAAAAAAAGTTTTAGAAAAATTGTGATTTAATTTACTTTAGAATTTTTAATTCGAGTTTAATAGTTTATTATTATTTATTATAACTACAAAAATTGAGAAAAAATATTTAAATTAAATGAAATAAATTAAACTATAAAATTTTTATTTTTAACAGATTTATTAAAACACTTCCTGAGTTTAAAATTTAAGCATTTCTAGTAACTTTTTTGATATTTATAAATTAACGGTTATTACTAAAACACGCACCAACCCCTAAATATTGAAGAAATAAGTCTTAAATAAAAAACTAAAAAAATTGATAAATTTAAAAAAATTTGTACTTGCTACACGAAAATTTTTTTTTCAAAAACTGTTTTAAATATGCATAAATCACTTGATATCTAAATTACAGTATTTTTTACAATGTTATTTCAATGAAACAGAATTAATTTTTTCATTTAAACCTTAAAAGAATAAAAATTTAAAATTTAAAAAACTAAGATAAAATCTTGGATTGAAAAAAAATTCTATTAACTTATACCTTATTTTTGTTATAAATAAATGAAATGTTTTAACTTTGAAATTTATTTAATTGTTAATAAAAATTTGACACTATCAAACTACAGTATCTGCTTGATGATTTAATTTCTTGAAGAATTTAGTTTTAAAAAAGTTAAAATAAAAACCAAGATAAAATGAGCGGTGGAATAATTGGAGGAGGTGAGATTCAAATGAGCTTTGTTAAATTTTATAATTTTTTTTTCCAAAGACGAGGTTGGTGCTCTTGTTTTAGATGTTGGAAGTTACACAACTCGTGTCGGATATGCAGGAGAAGACATGCCTAAGGCAGATTTTTCTTCTTATTGTGGAATAATAGAAGAATATTCGGACAAAGCAGAAAGCATGGATATTTCAAATAATGGAACCAATAACGGAGATGTAATAAAATCATCAGAGTCTGAATATGAAAAAAAATATTTCCTTGATGTAATGAGTATTCGAACGCCAAAGCCCAACATGAAAGTTCAATCATTTGTAAAAGACGGACTAATCGACGATTGGGAGATGTTTGAAAAAGTTCTAGACTTTACATTTGCCAAGCATTTGCACTGTGATCCATCAAACCATCCAATACTTTTTACAGAGCCAGTAGTAAGTAATAATTTAAATTAATTTAACGAAATCATATTATTTTTTTAAAAGACCAACACTAAACAAAAAAGAGAAAAACTATGTGAATTAATTTTTGAAAAGTATCAGGCACCAGGATTTTACATGGCAAAAAATGCAGTACTATCATCGTAATCAAAGCATAAAAAATAAATGAAAAATATTAAATTTTTGTTTTTTAGTTTTGCTAGCAGTAGAACAAGTGGTCTTGTGTTAGATTGTGGTGCTGTTCATACTACGGCTGTTCCGATTCATGATGGTTATATTCTAAATAAAGCAGTTGCTCAGACCCCTCTTGGTGGTGAATTTGTCCTATCTCAATGTAGACAACTAATGGAAGAGTTAAATATAGAATTGGTTCCTTACTATCAAATCAAGTCAAAAGTAAATTTTTTTTTTTAATTTTGCTATATTAATTTATTCTAAGGAAAGCGTAAAACAAAATGAACCAGCTCGCTTTTTGCGTAAAGATCTAAACGGAATTACAGACTCTTACAAAAAATTTATGGCTAAAGAATTACTTTTAGATTTTGCAACTCATGTACTCCAAGTTTCTGATTCAACTTATAATGAACATGAAATAAATGTTTTGCCAAGAATTGGCTATGAATTTCCCAATGGTTTTAACACAGATTTTGGTGAACAACGATTCAAAATTACAGAGGCATTGTTCAATCCGGCATTTTTAAAAGGTGTTCATGCAAATGCCATGCTAGATGTGGTCCATTTAGTTACTAGCAGTATAAACATGTGTGATGCTGAATTAAGATCAGTAAAAAAATTTAATTAAATTTTTTTTTTTTAATTTAAACTAACAAAATGTTTTATTTAAGAGCTTTTTTTCAAATATAATGGTTGTTGGTGGCAATTCTTTACTAATTGGTTTTATTGATCGTCTCAACTATGAGTTTAATCATATGAATTATAAAACAAAAATATCAGCGCCTCCAAGTGCGGCCGAGAGACGATTTAGCTCATGGATTGGTGGATCCATTCTCGGCTCTCTTGGCACTTTTCACCAAATGTGGATTTCTAAGCAAGAATATGAGGAAACTGGTCGTCTCATTGTAGAAAAAAAATGTGTTTAATTTTCATTTTGTTTGTAAAATTTTAAAAGATTTAACTTTGTAAATAAAATTTTCTGCTTATATTAAGATTCTGTTTAAAATTTCATTTGTCACTGATTAGGCCATTAGATATTAGAAATTTTTTTTCAAATAAAATTTTTTTATAAGGATCTAAGCATGCTTTACAAGAAAGGAACATAGATTAGCTTTTTAAATGGGGTCTAATGGGGAGCACTTATTTGCAAGGATTTACAGTAATAGAATAATGTCTAAAAAAGAGAATGATATTTTGGTTAAAAAAGTAAAGATATTTAAAATCAAAAATTTTTGAAAATCAGCAAGCTTCTAAAAAATTTAAAGCTTAATTTAAAAATCATATTTTAAAATTAAATATATCTAGTGCAATTATTTTTGAAAATAATTTTAATGTCAGTCTAAAATAAGATTTACATCAAATGTTCTCCTTTGTTAACCAAGCAAAACACAAATTTAATTTAAAAGAAATAGAGTCGGATAAATGTGGCAATTTTTTTAGCATACTTTAACATTTCAGGTTATTTTTATTAAATTTAACTAATTGAGGTATCATTTAATTGTTTACGTATGCTTTAATTTATTTATTTATGTAGACTTGTTTATAATCAAAAATTAAGGTCAAATTAAAATTTTTTACATTGACCGACCAATATACTTTTAAATTAAAATAAACAATAAAATTAAGATTGGTTTTAAAAACAAAATAAATTTTATAATAATTACAGTTTTTTATCTAAATAAAAATTTAAAAAAAGGAAAATTTTTTTACACTAGTATTTTATAAGAAATTTTCAAAATATGTCTAATTAATAAACAAAAATTATGTTTTTTAAATTTAGTTTGAATTTTTTTGCTATTAGGTCATGAATTATTAATTCAAGTTAATTTTTTCAATAACCTCTTAAAAGCTTAAAATTTTACCAAATTGTTAGAAAATTTGAGCGTATAAAATGAGAGATTAGTTAAGCTAAATAGTTCAAAAACAATTATTTAATTATCTATATTAAAATATTTTATACTCATACGAATTAGTAAAAGATGAAAAGTTAAAGCATTAGAGCATTTATTTTTGTATGGAAAATTAAACCATTTAATTTAATAATCATTTTGTTTTCAAAAGGCACAGATAATTTTTCTATTTAAATAATTTATGTCCGATGATTAAAAATTATTAAATTTAAAAAACTATCCAGCTATTGTATGTTTAACCAAATTTAAAAAAAGTTTTATTAAAATCAGGAATTGACAAAATTTTGTTAACTTAAATTAAAATTTAAAAAAATTTTAATTCTAAACGTTGCCAACTTACCAAATAAAATCTACATAAAAAATTCAATTTATTTATAGAAAAATTTAAAATGTACTAGATCCGAATCCGAGGGTTGCGTCATGTACCGGCAACTATTTATTTTACTAATCATTCAAATCTCTTCTAATTTGGCTTCAAAAGGTGACAGGTCTAACTTTTTCAATTATTGCCTTGACAAGTGCTTTAGCCGCAATTGTAGCCGACAATTTACTGCAGCTAATGAACCAACTGTGTATGAAAAGAGTCAGCCATTTTATTTAAAACTACTCGGCTGGGATTGTGAAAGTGAATGCAAATATATTTGCATGTGGAAAGCCATCAATGATTTTAAAGTCTATTACAATGAAGATGCTCCTCAATTTTACGGCAAATGGCCTTTTGTCAGAATCCTCGGAATACAAGAGCCAGCCTCGACCATTAGCTCAGTATTAAACTTTGCGGCCAACTATATTATGATAAAAAAAATGAGAAAAAGAATGCCAAGCAAAGCTCCATTTAAAATTTTATGGACTGGCTTTGGCTATATATGCTTAAATGCATGGTTTTGGTCAGCTTTGTTCCACACTAGAGACACTCCATTTACAGAACGGATGGACTATTTTAGCGCATTTTTATTAGTCCTTAGTCAATTAAATTCGTTTGTAATTAGATCGTTGAAACTACGAAAGAATCTCAATTGGTTAATGTATTTGGTTAATTTAGGAAGCTTGATCTATTTTATATACCATTGTAATTATCTTAGTTCTGTCAGATTCGATTATGGCTACAACATGCAAGCAAACATTTTTGTTGGAATTTTGAACTCAATTTGCTGGCTGAGTTGGTGTGCTTATAAACGATATGGCAAAAATAATAGATACGTATGGAGATGTGCTTTTAGTGTAATCCTATTTGATATTCTCATTGTTTTTGAAGTGTTTGATTTCAGACCTTTATGGTGGTTTTTAGACTCTCATGCTTTATGGCATTTTAGCACCATTTTTTTACCTTACTATTGGTATAACTTTATAGTTGATGATAATTATTATCTTAGTGATAAATTTAATAAACTTTTCTAAACAATTAGACAAAATTTTATTTAGAACATCAGGACTTCTTATACCAGTTTCCATATTAGAAAAATAAATTTGTTTAGGCTCTTTGAGATCTTTTTAAGCAGAAAAATTTTAAAAAAAAATTTTTTTATTAAAAATTAAAAAAAAATATCCATCTAATATGTAAAACTTTTTTTTTACATAAAATATGGTAAATTAACCATATTATTTATGGTATATTATTATGACTCTTTATCGATATTTAATGTAAAATTATTTAAAAGATTTTTTGATAAAAGTTTTTCTAATTGAACAAAATTCTTCCTTTCTTTTTAAATAAATTAAAATTTAAGAATTAAAGATATAATTTTAAAAAATCTTATATTTTTTAATTCAAATCAATAATCAATTAAAATCTCATTGATGTTTTATATTTTGTCTCTTTTTATACATAGATCAAAAATTAAAGTGCTACAACTGACTTGCTATCTATTGCTATTGGAACATTTTGAGTGCTCTTTTGATTAAAAAAGATATGAGGCAAATTGATCCAATTGATTAGATTGCATAGAAGGGCAAATCAATGAGACATAGTTTATCAACCCGGAAAGTGTGTTTATTTAATAATAAATAATTTATGCCTTGGTCGGTTGGATTTACACTGATAAATTATTTATTTGAATTTAATTAACCTCCTTCAAGAGAAGTAAAAATAAAAATTAGAAGAAGAGAGTTCAAAAAAAAAAAAGTATTTATATATATATAAATATTTGAAAATATTACAGTTGTATGAAAATGAAAAGGAAGATAGTTTCAATTGAACTTTTTGGACCTTAAGTTATGTGTAAAGGCATACACAGTTTGTGTTAATTTAGAACTTACGCATTAATTTTTTGCACTGCTTTTCAAATGTTAGTTCCTTTACTCATATTTTTATCAGTTTAGTCCATCTTTTCAGTCACATGATAAAATTTTGAAACCATAAAAATACTTTTATTTATTAAATTCCTTCATTTGTTTAATACACAATTTTATTTAATAAAAAATATGGAAAAGCTATGTATTGAAATTGACTTCATTTAAAAAAAATATTAAAAAAAAAATATTTACTTTGGAAAAAAAATTTTAGAGTTATTGATTTGACTTGATTTAAGATTTTTGACTTATAAACAAGTCTGATGTAAGTCTATCAATAATTGATGATTTTTCGGGCTATTTTGCGATACATGATATAAGTGGAACAGGCTATTTGAAACTAAAAAAAATTGGAATAAATTTTAGACTTTACCTAATAAAACAAAATAAAAAAAAAGTTATTTTTATTTTTTAAATTAATTTTATAAGTATTTTAATAAAAAAAAATTATATATTAAAAAAAAAATGTGTATTGATTAAAAATAAGCACTGGTGGTTCAGTGGTAGAATGCTCGCCTGCCACGCGGGCGGCCCGGGTTCGATTCCCGGCCAGTGCATTTTGTTAAATTCGAAAGGATTGTTAGAAAAAAAAGTAAATTCCTAAATCTCATAGCAATAATTTTTTAATTTTCAATAATTGAATAAAAAGTTTTTAAAAAATTTATTTAAGAAAAAATCATTTTTTTAAATTTATTTTGGATTTTTTTTCTTCTATAGGTTTTGTCTTCATACCTGTCAAGTCACGAACACGCAAACCTAGGATATGAACTTTAATAAAAAGTTTGAGATTTTGATTGCTGTTTGGAGTCTAAAATAAATGAAAAATGAAATATTAAAAACTATTAAAGAAAAAATTACATTTAAAGGTGCCAATTTAAAGTATGCTGGTGAAAAAAATTTCATGACTGCTTTTTTAACTCTTGGTGTATTCATATAGGGCACTAACTGCAAAGAATACTCGACTTCTATTCCACAAAAACTGAAAAAATTTTCACATATCAAGCGCCCAGTGTAACTTAACTCTCCAATCTTATTTCTTTGTATTTTCAAACTAACCAAAAACATTATGCCATTGACAGAAAATTTTTCGCTTGTTACCGGTTCTGATTCTGAAATACTGCATGCTTTTATATTCATTACAAATTCATAAAATTGTTTGTTCTTAATGAATTCTAAATCATCTAAATTTGGAAAATAATATAACTTTGACTCAAAATCAAATCCTTTATTTTGAAGTATTTTATTTTTTATGTATCTAATTATTTTGTTTATATTGGCTCTGTAATCATCCAAGATTTTTTTTGTTTCAATAAAACTTTCTTCCTTAAATTTTAATTTTTTAATTTTTTTCTTTAAATTTTGAAATTCGTTATAAATCTTGGTCAATTCTTTTCGATTTTTTTCATCAAATATTAAAATATTATTTTTTTTATCGTATACTGTTTTCAAATTTTGAGCCAATTGATTAAAAAAACAAAAATATTTTTGATCTATTGCTAAATTAATTACATTTTTTGCGTTTTCAATCAAATCTTGGAGTTTTTCCGTTCCATCTTGTTTTATATTTGCTTTTTTTAAATAATTTTTGAGATTTTTATGATTTAGATGATTTTGGTTTTCAGAATCAAATGAATTTAGTTCATTCAACAAATTATCAATATGACAATTGTTTTCTACTTTTACTTCTTCTCGTTTCAAATCAAGATCATGAATCATTTTTTCGAAAAAATCAATAGCATATTCCCATGGCTTTTCAATGAGTTTAAAGTAAAAATTAAAAGTGTCTTCAAGTTTTAGAGAAGAAAATTCGGCAGCATTAAAAGCCTCTCCCAAGTCTAATTCGTGGAAGCTTAGATCAATTAGCTTGTTTACAATTTGGTTTGTTGTGAATCCGTCAGCTGGAACTTGATGCTCGTTTCTACATAGACAGTTTATTTTTTCTACATTTAAGCAGTGATCGTTACATATCGACTTTCCACAAGGCAACAAAATACAATTTCTCAATAAATTTTTGCAAATATGACATTCGAATATTATTTTGATTTCTTTGATTGTTTCCATTTTATTCATTTTTCAAATTATTTTTAGAAATATTTAGAGAATAACAATTTTTGACTATTTTTATATTTTTTATTCTTTTAAAACAGCTAAATTTAAAAATAGGACCAAAATAGACTAATTTGCTAGTTTTATTTTTAATATTCAGATTTAATCGTTTAAATTTAAATATACTTAGATCAAAAGCCTTGCTTTTTCTTATTTAAAAAAAATTGAAATTTTCACACCAAAAAGCATTTAAATTTGGTTTTGGTTATTAAATCTTTTAATATTGATATTTTTTTCAAAATTAAAATTTTAACACTTAGTTGCTATCCATCCAACTTACTTGAGTCTTTGGATTTTTTGAAAAACTCTTAGAATAAAAGCATTAACTTTGATTACTAACTTTTCAATTAAATATTATAAATTTTTTTTTTCTTTAAAGATTTATTCATAGTCAACTATGTTTTCCTGAAAAAACTCTAATAACAATCAACTCTAGCAACTATGTCTTCCAGCTTTTAATAAATTATCAGTTTGTTTTGCCTCAAATCAAGTAAAAATCAAAAACTTACAAATTTTACTTTAAAAAATGATCCTTCTATTTAAGAAAATTTGGCGTTTTTAACGGATAATAATAAATTTACTAATAAAAGGAAATGGAAAGATTATTTTTCTGTTTTACTCTTTAATAAACTTAAAGTAAAGAAATCCCAAAAAAAGTGTCTTTTTTATAAAAAAAAAACAAACTGGATAAAATTCAAAATATCTATTTTTATAAAATTAAATCATTGGATAGTTTTTCCGGTTATCTTTTTTTAATAATTGAAATATCTTAAATGCTCTTTTGTATTTTTTGTCGAAATTTCGGAAACAAATTTTTAGAGAATTACCGTAGAGATTTTCTTGATTCTTTAACCAAATAAAGTTCAATATATTTAAAATAATAAAATAAATTATAAATCAATGAACCAAATCACTTATTTAGTAGAATTAATATTTTTATTTTTTTATATTTGCAGCACCAATCCTTGATTATTTTTCATAAAATATCTATTTAATGTTGGTTTTTTTTAATTTAAAAGAAACAGTTTGTTGTAACAGTATGGTTCAAATTGAGGAACTTGAATCCTGTAAACACAGTACAAGTCTCAGTTTGACCATATTTTTCTAAAAAAATTTGATAAACTTCGTGAACGTAAATTGGGCATTTTTAATTTAAAATATCCCATTAAAATTGTTGAATAGAAAAAACGTTGCCAGATAGAAAAGAAAAAAAAAAGGTAAAGTTTTCTGATTATTGAAATTATAAATTAAAAAAAAATCTCCTCATTCAAAAGTTTCATTAAGAGTGTGAGTGTCATTAAAATTATTTTCATGTGACTGAAAGGAAGGACTAAGTCTCCATTTCAACTGGCCAAGGATTTGTCTGAATTTTCTAAAATAAATAAATTATGAGTGTCATGTTCAATTTTTTTTAATTATCTAAAACCATAAGGAGGCTTACAAGAATTAATATGTTCCCTTAAAAACAATTTTCTTTATTAATTTAAACTTAAATCTTTAATTTAAATTAGCTAGATTTAGGATAAAAAATTTATTTTTACACTTTATACTAATCACCTATTGAAAAATTCAATTTAAATATGATTCTAATTTTGTTACTTTGTTAGTTTTTTTCTTTTTCAAACGTTATGATTTAAAAATACCTTAAAAAAAAGTAGTCTTTTTAATTGCAAAAGTGTCATTAATGAGTTTTTTCTATTAATTTAATTTTTTTCTTGGTTGACATTTATGTTTTGCTTATCTAAAAGTTATTTAAATTAAAACTAATTTATTAGCGTTGAAGTAATTAATTAAATTTGTGCAAAATTTTATACCTTTGAAAATGTTTTATTAATCTTATGCTAAAAAAATAGTCAACATTTTGAAAATAAATATTTGAGCATGTTTCGAAATAGATTTGATAAACAATGTTCAGCTTTAATAATCCTTCGAATTTAACCTAATTTAGCTTAATTAGCCGTGGCTAACACCAATTTTTTGCTAAATTAAAACACTAATCTTTGTACATATAATAAGCTTACAAATTAAGGAAAATATTTAACTTATAAGGCCTAGCATTAATAAACTAAAGATCGAATACCAACAATTTTTTCAAATAATAAATCATTTAGATTAATTTTGTGAGAGATACAAACTAGTTTAAAATAGTTAGTTTGGCTAAGAATGCAGTCTTTGGACTTGGCTTCCTCCAAAATGGCAACATGTATGAAAAGTCTGCAATTTAAATTTGTTAAATTCATTGTTAAATATCCACTTTTGGTAATAATTATGTCAATTATAGTGTCAGTTTTAGCATCTTCTGCTGGGCAATATTTTTCTCCAATTCGAAGTTTTTCAATTCCAGATAAAGTAATTTCTTAAAAATGACCATCAAACAATTATTTTAATTTGTAGGAACTGAGTACCATTGGAACTCCGTTTAGTATTAGGAAATCTATCAAACAAAAGATAAATCAAATGATTAGCAACAAAGAATTATACCAAGTTGATGACTATATAAAATATTTTGATCAGGATAGATCGAATTCGAACAATTCTGAAGCTCTATTGTTCAATTCTGAGGGTTTTGATGATCAAGTTTACTCAAATGAAATGATAGAACGTATAGCCAAAACAATTGGATCTAGTTTTGTTGAAAATCAAAAATACAAAAGACAATTAGACAATTTTGATTTTAATTTTGAACAAGATTCACCTGATACTTTTGAGAAGTCAACAACCACTTACATAAGTTGTAATTCAGTTTTTAATGGTAAGCTTATTTACCTTAACTAGGATTCACGCATATATTTTTAGACAGTATTTTCAGTAAGCAAAAATTTCAGAAAAATTTAACTGAAGATGAGAAATTTTTAGTCTAAAATTAAGCATAGATAATTTTAAAGCCTTCATTATAACCATTTAGAGTAAAATTTTTATCAGATTTAAGTAACAGTTTTGGGCTGCTAACACTTAAGTAATTTTTAAAAGATTCTACTTTAAATTAAAATTTTCTACTTATGAGTAATATTCTTTTTTACATAATATTAACAATTTTTTTTTCCTTTGTCTAAAATTTTTATACAATAATTTAAAAAGTTTAATACTGTAAACGATACAGTGCCGGAAATTAACTTTTCACATCATATCATATAAAATTTCAAACATTTAAATATTTTTATATATAGAAATTAAAATTTGAATTCACCTGATATTATCTGATAGCAAATGATACTAGCTGATATCAGCTGATACGAAGAGAACCTAAAAAAAAATGATATTAAATGATATCAGATCATATGATGTGACAACTTAATTTCCGGCACTGTAGAATAATTTGTACTTAGATTCAAGAATAAAACATTTTTCATTAATTTTTTTGTTTAATCTATTAGATAAAAAAATGAGTTTGACTAAAAAAAAGTTGAAAAAAATTTAGGTTAAAGTTTAAATTTTTATAAAAATATAAAGTAGCATTTGTCTTCTTTGTACTATAAGATTGTTTATTAAATGAATTCCACCTGTAAGCTTGAACTAGATATATTTTAGTTATAACGATTAATCAGATAATCATAAGAAATTTTCTGCGCTGTCAATAGTGTAGCATACAATTATTATTATTATTATTATTATTACTATTATTTATTAGTTTAAAGCCCCATTACATTAAATTCGAGTTAAATTAAAAAAAGAAAGAAAGAAAATTGTACTAGTTTTACTAAGTAAAGAAGTTTACTCTCATAAGATCATATTTTATAAAAAAAAAAGTAATCCAAATTTTGTTCCATATTGATTTTTATTTGCGAGCAAATAAACTTAACCGAGTCAACCAAGCCACGATTTTTATCTGAAAATATATGATCAATTATGACTATAATGAATACAATGAATTTATGACTTTATTTAGACTATTGACTTTTATCTCTAGAACAGTTGCCTAGGTTTGTTATTTATGCTTTGAAATATTCTAAAGATTTTTAAATTTGTTTAATTTTTTTTTCTTGTATTTCGGCTCAAGCCTAAAAAATAATTTTATTCACGCTAAATTAAAAAACAAAAACAAATTCCAAGAATTTTAATCAAATTAAAAAAATTTTTTATCTGAGTATTTTTTCCAAAAACAAAAGAAAATTATGAAAAAGTATTGGCAATTTGGCACTCTAATTATTTGATAGATTTAAAAAAAATTCGATTTTTAATTTTATCAATTGAGTCGGTTCCCAACACAACATTTAGATAAAAAAAATTTAATTTAATTTTTAAATGAATTTTTTACTTTGTAGATGAATGTTCACAAATGATTCTGGAGTCGAAAAATCCAATTTTACATAGTTTACTATCATATGAAGGAATATTAGCACAATGCAATTTTATTGAACAATATCTGAAGCCCTATTTGAATGACGGGGTGCACATACAGAGAAAATTAAATAATGGTATTCAAGTAGAATCGTTATCCAGTGTTATTACAAAGTTTTCAAATAAAGATAGCTGTAATGAATTAGACCGAATTGATGTCGGAAATTTCACTCTTATGTTTAACTATTGCTCCAATATCTACAACGAGTTATCAAATTATTCTCTAATGGAATATCCAGCAGTAGATAAAGATGAAAAGCTTAAGCATATACCAGTTTGTCAAAACCAAAATCTAATTGATGCATACAATTATTTAATAGATAAAAATTATTTTGTTCAAAATATCGATTTAGTTGAGCTAAGTGATATTTTCGATAGAGATCCGATTGACTTTGAATTTGTCGAACCACCACAACTCAAATATACACCAATTTATTTATCTATTAACAGAAAAGACAAAAATTTTCTTGGTCGATTCTATGAAATATTTTTAAAACCGCATTTTATCAACAAACCGCTTGAGATAAACGATAACTTGGCCAAATATCAAATAACTGCACTCAATTTTGAAATAAAAGAAAATATTTTTGAAAAATCATTCAATCAAAGTCTAAAATTTTGTCTTTCATCTTTTTGTGTTGCAAGTTTTCTTCTATTCCTATTGACCAAAAGTCCGTGCTTACTAATTGCCTTTCTTATCAACATATCACTTAGTTTTTTTGACTCGTACTTTTTTTACAAAATAGTTCTACAGATAGAATTTTTTTCTTTCATTAATCTAACAATTTTGACCTTTTTAACCTGCTACATTTCCACCAACATCTTTCTATTCTCAGACACATGGTCCACAGCCAAAATTAAAAACAAGTTTATACTTTATAATTTCCGCCAGGACAGCTCTAAATCGGACATTCAAGAAGACACATATGAAAACAATCCTTTTTTTGATAACTACTTGGAAAATTGTGTTTTTTACACATATAAACATGTCTTGTGGCCACTATTAATTAGCTTAGCCGTGATACTATGCGGAATTTTGGTTCTAATTTTGGCATGTTCAGTTGTTTTGGTCAAAATTTTTGCGATTTTTGTTGCCATGGCAACTTTTTTTAGCTTTTTTCTCACCATACTCATAGTACCAGCTGTTCTTGTCCTTAGACAAAAAAGTTTTTGCAAAAAAAAATTTAAACTAGATCCAAAAAAATTACGAAATTTAATTCTAAATTTTCGTAATTTAATCAATCAACTAAATTTGATGCATGACAAAATTTTTGAGCTTTATTTGCCTACATTTATCGTATTCTATCGGTACATACTAATTTTTGTCTCTGTAGTAATTGGTGCGTCATCTATGGTCGCAGTTTTCTACCGACCAGGCCTAAAAATCAGCGATGCTTCAGTATTCAAACTCTTCAGCGGAAATAACCCAATTGAAAGCTATGAAGCGAAGTTTTCCTACATGACCGACTCAGATGGTACTTTTACCTATCAGTCACAATTGCCCAAAAAGCTTGTTGTTTCCTTTTTCTTTGGAGTGCAAGTTAATGATGAATTAAAACTAATGAATAAACTAGACTTTTCAGATATCAAACGAGGCCAGATTGATTTTTATGACGAAAAAAATCAGCTTTGGTTTGAAAAATTTTGTAAGTCCTTGAACAATTCGCTCCTTGAAGACTTTGAGTTGAATTCATATGAAAAAACATCGGAAATAATTGAAAAATTAGTATATTTGGAAAAAAATGAGAATAAAAATTTATGCTTTTATGATCTAATGAAAGTAGTGTTTGCACGCAAATGCGCCAATTCAGATGACATGGTCGAATCTTACTGCTGTGATCTTAAATTTCCATTCGATTCAGACATATTTAAGTCTTGTATGAGAAATAAAAATTTTCTCGACTTGTTTGTGTCACCATATGAGCAAATAATGGCGGAAAAGCTTTTTTTTAATAAAGCGACAGGATTGCTTGATATTATCGAGTACCGAATGGTAAGTGATTACCATTGGACTTCAAGTTATGACAAAATGAATCAAGTTTACAAGAAAATAAAAGATTTTTACCAATCAATGGTTAGAATAAAATATGTAGATCTCAATGATCGTGATCAAGAATCTTCTAGTATCGAAAAGATGTCGTTTTTTGTTTCTAACTTTGATTTTTTTGACTATCAACGATCAATCATACTCAGTTTGACAATTACTGTAGGTCTTAGCTTTGTTATTTTGGCTCTAATTGTTCTACTAATAACAAGAAATTTTTTCATCACATTAATTTCAATTTTGACTTTGGCAATGTCTATGTCAACCACTCTAGGTTTGTTGGTCCTATTCGATTTAAAACTAAATATTATAAATTTGATTTCCATAACAACTTCAATGTATCTTAGCATAAACTCAATTGTGTATCTATCAGTATCTTACTCTACATTGCTGTCGAGCAGCCAAGAAACATATCAGGAATTCACAACCATGTTTTTTGTATGCGAGAACACAATCGAAAGTTTACTTAAAAGATTTGGATCATCAATTTTCAAGCCTTGCTTGTTAATTCTCATCTCTTTGGCGGTGCTTGTACCCAATGAGATTTACTCTTTTCAAATGATAGCTGTTTTTTACATGCTGGCAAATTACTTTAGTCTTTTTTTTACTTTTTTTTTATATCTGCCATTATGTACCATTACTCCAGCCATGAACTTTTGTTGCAATTTTAGAAATGACCAAGAGTTTTCTAATTTCAAAACAAATGAAGACACAAGTGCAGCTGACAAACTTGATCAAAAAATTGGAAATTCGAATGCAATTTTTACCACGGCCATTTGATAATTTTTAAAAAATTTGTTTTTTTTTTATTTGAAGAAAAATATTTTAGATAATTTTTTATGTATTTTGTATATAAGTCTTGTGATAAATAAATAATTAAACAAGTTAATTTTTTAAAATAAAATACGAATAAAGTAATCAATTCAATAGATTGAAAAAATTGTTGAAAACGAATAAGGGATTTTCAATTCAATTAGCAAGTTGAAGTTGATGGTCAATTCAAACATTTTCATTTTAGAAATTTCAACTTAATTTTATTTTTTATTTAAAAGAAAATTAAAACTAAATTTTTTTTACAAAATTAAACAGGTTAAGACTTGAATTAAAAAAAATCCACTTCAATTTTAATTAAATCAATTCTTTGCTTACTTTTTTTGAGTAATGTTTTAAAATTCTGATCTTGAAAAACACCTTTTGAAAGCTTTTTAATTTTTTTTAAACTACATTATTTAATAATTTCTTTCTTTTCTTCTTAAAATTAATTAGAATTATAATTTATTAGAAAAATTTTTTGTAACATAAATTAATCCAAATAAACAAATGTCTTATGGAAATATTAAAATTTAATATTAAAAAAAATTTATTCAATAGAAATTAAAAAGTTTTGTGTGTTTCCTCAAATTGTATATTTGATTTGGAGAAAAGTTCTTTCCATTAATAAGTTTAACACTTTCATAGCCATTTATGATTTTTAGATCTGAATCAAATCACCTCTCATTCTTTTTACTTTGAGGTAAGTCAACTCAAATACCTCAACTGTTTTGTTATATTTGTATTTACGAGGGAAAGGAATGATTTTTTTTGCTTTTTTCTGAACTTTTTCTAGTTCCACAATTTCTTTTTCGAAATATGGGCACCAAGAACAAACAATTCAAATTCTAAAAAGGATATTTACTAGATTAAAATCGTAGAACAGAGCAGAACCGATCAAGATTTTCAATTTTTTTTGACTATTGCGAACAGGAATATCATATATTTTTTTGAGAAAAAAAAATTTTACATTTATTTTAAAAATCTTTTATTATATATCTCATTGATTGGTTTTATCCTTAGTGTTGGGGTAAATCAATTTAAAAAAAAGCCGTGTAAAACAGGCAAAAAAATCTCAAAACAAGAAACTTGAAATTTTAAATAAGTAGAAAAAATTGAGTTTTTATATTAAATTCGTTTAATATTTCTTTTAGTTGGTTTTACCCCTACTTTTACAAAAAAAGCATTTCTTTTACAAATTCCCATAAAGTATTCAATTTATTTTAATTCTGCAAAATAAATAATATTTTTTGGTGAATTTTAACAATTAGTATTAATTAATAATTAAATTTTAATGCAATCTTTTTGTTTTATATTTCTAATAAAAAAATTGAGATCTGTTTTAAAAATTGTTAGGCGATCATTTTTATGAATGACAATGAAAAGACAACTTAATATCTAAAATAGGAATAACATATTTGATTGTCGTACTAAAGTATTTCACCAATATCAAATTTTTCATTCTTACGCAAATGAAATATAAGAAATCTGTTAAGTAAGACAATTTTTTATTTTTTAAAGGAATATTTTTTATATTTAGTACGATTTTTCATTAATTAATAATTATGCAATTTTATTTATTTATTTAAAATTTTTACTTGGTTTCAAATTAATTTATACCAATTAACATACTAATTGATTTTTAGCTTTTTAAATCATTGAATCAAAATTGAAAAAAATATTTTGTTGATTTATTTTTTAATCAATATTGAAAAATTAAATATAGTGTTAGCGTAAAAAAGAAAAATGCGTTTATTAGATATTTGCTTTCATGTATTGCATGATATCCTGGGTTACAGATTAGTCGAAACGATAGTTGTTTCATAAAGAATAGTTTGAACACTGTTTAAATAAAAAAGCACCAAAATAAAACTTTCTATTTTTTTATTTCAATTAAAAAACAATAAAAAATCTACAATTTAAACTTTTATATTTTTATTCAATTTTTGCGAAATAAAGTTTTAAAATACCAAAGTCTTTTTCAACAAGGGTATAAGCACAAAGAGTTTTGAAGTTAATGAAAATTTTATTTTACAAAAGAATTAAAGTTAAATTTTAAAAAATTAAGATATAATTTTAAACATTTTACTTTTATTTATCCATCAATATCTGTTACCTATTTTGATTTTTAAAACTAGATCAACGATTAAGGATAAAAATCAAACAAAAAAATTGTCTAGCAACTTGTTGATATCAAAACATGATAAAAAAGAAATTCTTGCCTCAATCTAAACTGATTCTAAATGCAGCAAACTGGTTTTGCTTTGTGTTATATTTTTTTTTAATTTGAAAAAAATTTCAAATTTACTTTGAACAAAAGCTTTTAAAGTCTTTTTGAAAATAGCATTGAAATGGTACATTAGAAAAAAATTGGCACTTATCGAAATAAGTGAAAAAAAAATGCTACATATCATCAATACATGTAGAATATAACTTCGACCTAAAACACTCAGAATGAATAAAAAATTTGACCTTATTTTTCCATTATTTACTAATAAATCAATTATTTTACGATTAAAAGAAATAAATTCAACCATTCCGGGAAGTTTTAAAGTTAAATTTAATGTTGTATTTAAAATGAGAAGCTTGATTGACTTGAATTGGAATCTTTTGTATTTGGCTGCCATTTTTCGAATTGTTATACATTGTTTTTTCTTCAAGTTGTTTGAAATATTAATAATTAGAATTAGGTCGACTATCAAATGGAAAAACATGAACAAAAAGTGTAAAATAAAGTCGCATATAAAATTTAGAGAACCTACTATGATTTCAGCTCTTGTATTTCCTTTAAACTGGTATTCTAAAATTTTCTGACTCGGATACTCGAAATAAGGATCAAAATAATTTATTTCGTAAGAAAAAGGCTTAATAAAGCAAACAATAAGAGAAATCAGAACAATGACAATTGTGAACTTTTTTGGATTTATTAAATACAAAGGATTTGACAGACTTTGGCTGTCTTTAACCATTGAACATCGAATTATTGAAAACATGACTAAACAAGAACTTGAGCAAAATCTCAAACAATTTAAAAAATATTCACGAAATATTAATCTTAAATATTGTGAACCTACTAAATGCCATATTCCATTACCAATTGTATTTGGCCAAATATAAATAAGTCGAAAATTTTCTATAAAACAAATAAAAAAATTAAATACTCCATTCATTTTTAAATAATAAAATTGTTTGATTATTTTCTTATCTTCCTTTCTATCGATTTTGTTTATTGTTATAATTGAGAGTGCACTAATAACCATTCCAATAAAACTAGCCAAAGGTATGCTTAAAAAGTCAAGTATGTACAAAATTAGAACATTATAATACTGAATTTCTTCAATTGATTTTCGATTGAGAGCTGTAAAATTGCTTTTTGTTGAGCAAACCTTAATTCTCTCCTCAAAATTACACTTCTTTAAATTTTCAATCAATTTGTTTAATCTTAACTGTTCGTCTACGGATAATTGAGGCTTATATAAAGTCAAAAAGCTTAGTTTGTTTGTTATCCATAGAAGAGTGCATGTAATTGAAAGACTTGAATTAGAATTGTAGCTAAAAGTATCAAAAATAAAAAAAACAAGCTGGTTAAAAGGAAAATCTTTATATAAACAAAAATCTTCATCTGGAAAAGTGTTATTTAAATTCACACGGGGTTGATAATTTCCATAATCAATATAGCCTGGATCTTCGAACAAAATGTTAATAAATTTAAACTCTTTTGCTTTATTTAAAACTTCATTAAAATTAGAAAAATTTACTTGAATGTTTGAGTTAATAGATTTTACCCATTGAAGCTGAGTCTTATGAGCCTGTTGTCGAAAATTTTGACCATCAAGCAGTAAATTTTTAATATTGGGAAACTTTTCAAATAAATCATGCTGAATTGAATTTATATTGCCAGTAATTTGAAGAGAACTCAAGCTTTTAAAAACATTTGGATTTAATAAATGTTCATCTAAATTTAATTTGATTGTTTTTGATAATGCCAAACGATTGATTCTATTGTTTAAATCAATATTGGTGTCTTCTAGTTTATGAAATGTAATTTTAGATGATAAATAAAATGTGTCCACCATAGGCAAAAAAAATAAGACATCAATTTTCAAATTATGAAATACAAATGGACATATTTTGGTTATTTTTCTGCTTCTTTCAAATGACAATTTTTCAAAAAAAACTTTATTTAGAAAAGTAGACACAGTTTTATTTTTAAAATATTCACACGAATTAATTGGAAATTTTCTATTGAAAAAAAATTCAATTTTGGCACCTATTAGAACTGTTTGAAATCTTAGACCTTCTAGATTGGCATCAGATTCAATTTTAGATATCAAAAGTTCAAATCCATTTGGCTGAATAAAAAAAATTTTTATAGTCTTTAATTTGGCCAAATACCAAACAATTTGTGATAAAGAATAAAAATCAAAATTATCGGGTATTTTCTTATTGTATTTATCTTTGATATTGAACAAAGTATTGGTGATGTTTTTAATGCACAAGTCATCAGGTTTGACAAAAGATATTTTATCCACGTCTTCAAAAACGGTTATTTTAGTTGTACTTGTCACATAAACGTCCTTTATGATTGTACAATAATTAAGAAAATTTGTTGATATTGTTAATTTAAAGAAAAAAATAAAATAAAAACTTAATTTTATTTTATTCATATTCTTTAATGCAATTAAATAAAATTCTAAATTAAGCCTTCAAGAAGAATTTTATTATAATCTTCCATTTTATTTGAATCGAAAAAATGTATTTTGATATTAGAAAAATATATAAAATTACTTAAATCGAACTGTAGTGCTAAAACAAAAAATATATTTCAATTGATTGTTATTATTTTTGTTTGAAATTTACACTAAAAAAACAAAACTTACATTTAATCATCTTTCCTCCGTTTTATATATTAAAATAAAATTAATTATATAGAAAAACAAAACATATAACAGAAATATTGATGTTTTTTTAAGATAAAAATTGAATCGTTTTTCAAATAGATAAATCAAATAAACTTTTTTTCTGAGATTAGCAATCAAAAAATTAAGAATTTCGAAAAAACACCTCTGGGTTTTGAGTGTTAACCAATTTATTTGAAAAATTTTTCCTTATTTTTTAAGCATCACTTTTTGTAGTCAAATCAATTAAATTTTCATCAATTTTTTCAAGTAAACTTAAATAAATTCAAAAATATTTTTTTTAATGAAATTTATTTAAAAATAAATTAATTATTTTATTTTTCTTTGGCAAATTTTATAAAAACTTGTTCAAGTGAAGATTGACTAAAACTGTATTCATATATCAAACCCTGTAATTTAGCCATTTCTAGTTCTCCGAAAATTTTTGCTAGAGATTTAACATTGTCACTTGGAATATTGAAAACTATATAATTGAAAAAACTTTCGGAGCAAACAGCTTTTCCATCAAAAATTCTCAATATTATTTGATCGAATTCTGCTTGTTTTAATTTATTACATTTTGCTTCAAGAATATAACCGCTGCCGAACTTTTCTTTCAAATATTGACTTGATCCAAGACATCTGAAATTTTTTTTAAAATTAATTAAAAGATTAAAATATCAAAAATCAACTTTAGTTCTCCATTAACCATTATTCCAATTCTATGGCAAAGAGCCTCAGCCTTCACAAAAACAAAACACTTATTAACAAAACTTGATCTTGAAAATTTTATAAAAATTTAAACCTCTTCCATAGAATGAGTAGTCAAAATTGCTGATTTGTTTGCCATAATCAGAGTTTCAGAAATTACGTTCCTTTATTAATTTAAAAATAATTTCTGAATGAAAATTTTTGTTTTTAAAAAATGCAAACAAATTTCTTTAATAAAAATCGACTCATCTTTTTGATCAAAATAAATCTAATTAAAAATATCATCTGTTTAAATTTCATTAAAAAATAATTTTTCTATGTTATAAACTGGAAATGAATTTTTAGTTTTTATGAAGGAATTTTTGTATTTTTTTTTCAAAAAATGGGGATCTAGTATGTTAGCATTGCTTATTAAAATTTGCAAAAATTATATTCAATAAATTAATAAAAGATGTATTTTTTGCCGATTCTTAATTACAAGAAGAATGCATTTACGAATAATTTTTGTTTTAATTTATACCAAAATTTTCTCTTTGATTGTGGGTCTAGTCCCGTGGATGGTTCTTAAATATAAATAAATGATCAAAATGAATTTTTTGATATATTCATAAATTGATTTACCATCTAATAAGGTAATTTCCGGATTTCCAAACAATGTTATAGCATAAGCTAATTTTCTTTTAGTTCCACCACTTAAATTTTTAACCTGTTTGTCAGCATGTTCAGTAATACCAAACATATTCATGAATCTTAAACGTAAATTTTGAAATTTTGAATTCATAAAAGAATTTAAAAAAAAAATTTTATATTTATCAAGACTAACTTAATTGAAAAAGACATTATTTCTTCATCAGATAAATTTTTTAATGAGCCATAGATTTTTAAATGATCAAATAAAGTCAATTCGTCCCAAAATGGATTATGCTGAGGACATACTGATACATTTTGGCAAAACAATTGAATGTTTTTCAAATTAAATGGTTGATTTTTTATCTCAATCGTTCCAGCATTTGGCTTCAATTCAGCACAAATCATGTTTATTGTTGTTGTTTTTCCAGCTCCATTTGTTCCAAGCAGACCGAATATTTCTCCTTTTCTAAAACCTAAGCTCAAGTTTCGTACAGCAATTTTTTTTTCAATTCTATCAGAATCAGTTTTTCTTAAAGCTTTAAATGGATTACTATTAGTTTTTCCAAATTCTTTTCTGATCTCATTCAAAATTAACGGAGAATCCTTAAGACATTAAAAATTTTTTTAAATATTAAACAAATTGTTTAATTTCTTTACATGTGTATCTTTTTCGGACACTCTCTGACGCTCTTTGTGAACGTCGTAGTCTTCAGTTAGAATATTGTCTAAGTTATGTTCAAGTTTAGTCTTTTTGAACCAAAAGTTAAAAATACTGATTCCCTGTTTTTTTGTCTCAATTAAATAAATCAAAAATCCATATAGAAATATATTGATGAAACCCTTAAAATATTACATATAAAAAGGAAATATAAAGATAATGCTTACAATAATAAGCGATAAAGGTATTCTAAATAGTTCAAATTCAAAATAAAGCTTAAATGGAACGCCATCAAATTCTTTATTTAAAACGAAGTCCAGGTTTTTTTGATATGCATATACCTTTAGAAAAAAATGTTAATTAAGTTAGGATACATTTTTTTTTTACTTGAGCTATTCGGCTATAAGTTCCAATGTAGCCGTAAATTGGATCAATAATAGTGAAAATTAAGTGAAGTGTATTTGACAAATTTATACTTTTCAGCTGAGTCAAGTTTGTTATTAAATAAGGAATTGTAAATAACTATTAAAAAAAAGATTAAAAAAAAGCCAAAAAATTTTAATCTACGAATTTTAGGTCTGAGAATTTTTCTAACTGTGAAAGTTTTTATTAAAAAAACATTTTTTCTAACATATATCTTGAATAAATTTTTCAATTTTTGATTAGTTTTTTATTTAACTAGCTCAATATATTTAGGAAATATTGCTACCAATTCGTAAATTAATTTTTGTTATTTTTAAATAAATTTACTAGTGATACTAATGTTGTTAGCAAAGATAAAGCTGTTTCTTTTTTAGAAAACATAAAAGACATACACATTATGACTAGCAAACTACAAGGAATGTAAATTATGGTTGTCAGAAAAATTGAAAACACAGCGCCAGCCGGCATGAATTCGGGAATGTTCAACGGTGGTATGGCGTAAATAATAAAAAATAGAATAATTGGCAAAAAACTGCTTTGAATCAAGTATGCTATAAAAGTTGGTATCCAGTAATTCCAAAATCCACATCCACTTAATCTTAGTTGACTTTTGCATTTTAGCTTTTAAATAAATTTTTTTTCATCTAAAAATATTTTTTTTTATTCTTAAATTTTACTTCTCTATCTTGAACAACTTCAGCTGCAAAAGAGACCAACGGAAAAATCAAACTAATTCCAAGAATGATCAGTGTTGTAAAACTACTAGCATTAAAAAAAGAAAAATCATCGTTCTTTATTTGTGGCCATGAAGTCAAACTAGCGTTTATAAGAGAAAGTCCATTAATGCGTGAGTAAAAATTAGTGTAAATATTGATCAGATAGGGTACACTAAAAACTGCTGAATCATTATAAAAAAGAATAAAATCATCTTGATTTTCTTGATGTATAAATCCAGCAAATGTGTTAACAGAAATAGCTGATTCTGATTGAGTAAATTTAAATGGTTGTGGATTTAGCTGATTATTGACAACCAAATTTTGTACCAAATTATCAATATTAGATTTGTTGACAATTAAAAAAGGATTTTTCTCAGTCGCATATTCATTTATAGCTAAATTAACTATAGGAATTTTCTAAAATCCAACATTAAATTAAATCTTGAAAATTTAAAAAAAAGAAAAAATTTACATTTGGATTGAGATCATTAAGGGAGTTAATTAATTTTGGCAAAATAATACTCAGAATTAAAGCTGGTAAAGGTGTAATGAACCTATAAATTAATGTCATTTTATTTCTTAAAGTCATTAAATATCTCAGTTTTAAGATTCCAAATATATTGACAGGAATCCATTTGAGAAAGCTAATGCGAAATTTTGAAAAATTTTTTGTATCTTTTTCCATTGTGATCTATTTTATTAAAATAAAATTAAAAGAAAAACTTTGCTTATTTTACAAATCTACCGTTTGATCTGTATTTAAAGATCCCATATTATTCTCTTCTTTTTCATCATGAACTTCATCTGCAAGTTTTAAAAAAACTTCTTCTAAAGTTGTCATTGAAATGGCCACATTTTCAATACCAATTGATTTACCATTATGCTCTATATCTTCAAAAAGAGACTGAAAATTACCAACCGAATTGATTGGAAGTGTGTATGAGAGTTCTTTCCCACTAAATCGTTCTAGCTCACCATTTTGAACATGTTTTCTTATGATTGAACTAATTGCAGCAGGCTCTTGATCAAAATTTTCGTTTGCAATTAAATTCAAATGATAACCTAATCCAAATCTATTTTTTAAGAATAAACTAGATCCAACACATTTCAATTTTCCTCTGGAAATAACTGCTTTTCTATCAGCTAAAATATCGGCTTCGTCCATGAAATGAGTAGATAATAGTATGACTCTATTTTGACGAAGACTTTGGAGTAATGACCAAATTTCTCTACGTGAGCTAGGATCCATTCCTGAAGTTGGTTCGTCGAGGATTAAAATCTTCAAAAATGACAAATGATGACAAATTTAAATTTCAATAAATAAACATTTTTATTTTTTGTATGCTTTACTTTTGGATTTCCAATTAATGCAATAGCAATTCCTAATTTTCGTTTTTGTCCACCACTTAGTTGATTTGCTCTTGATTTTTTGCATTCAATTAGACCAACTTTACTCAAAATTTGATCAATCTTTCATAAGAGTTAAATTTTTAGTTGTTTTTAAATTTGATTGATTACTTTCTCATCTATTTGGTTTCTAGGTACATTTTTTAAATAAGCGTACAACTCTAAATGTTCATGACAGTCAAGAAGATCATATAAAACATCCTGTTGAAGACAAACGCCACTCATTTTTCTTATATCAATTAAATCTCTGTCTGAAAGGATATTCTAAAATAAATTTCTAATTAAAATATTTTTTCTCTTAATTTCAATTTACATAATTAAAAAAACTAGCTGTTCCGGTGTCTGGTTTTAGTAGACCAGTTAAAATACTGAACAAAGTTGTTTTTCCTTGAAAAAAAAATTCACTATTAAATCATCAATCATAAAAAACATGCTCAAAGAAAAAACTATTTAACCTGCTCCGTTATGTCCAAGAATAGCAGTTATTTGATCAGAATAGACGGTCAAATTCAAATTATCTATTGCATTATACTCAGTACCTTTTTCATTTTTGAATTTTTTTACCAACTTATTGATCTTAAGAGCTATTTTATTTTTGAATTCATCAGCAACTGGTTCACAATCTAACTGAATATTATTTATTTCTGACATATTAGTTTTACTTTGGTTCATTTTTCGCTTGAACCAAAAAGATGGTTTTAGAAAAAAAATAGGACTTTTAGCTCGTCCATAGTCTCCTTGTATGACATTGTCAAAATAAATGGTCAAAATGAAATATAAAACTCCATCAACAATCAACATAACCAAACAAGAAAGTATGCTCAAACTGTTTGGTCTCGCTGGATTTGTAAATAATTCAGCTGAAAAAAAGGTCCCATAATTTGCTTGTATGAACAATGCTTGGTCTATAGCTAATGAAAACGCACAAGGAAAAATAAATGATAATAACCATTGAATCCATGATGGTAAATCAACATTAAAAACTCTTGGCAAAAATACAATCAGATAGAATAAACTTAATAGAGTGTACAAAGATGCCACTGCTGATCCAGCTGTTTTTGATTTTTGAAAAAATGTCGTCATCCAACAACCAAATATTATCGAAACAACTGAATAGCATTCAATTATTGCATAAAAGACAACTGTAATAGTTAAACTTTTGAAAAAATTTATGCCTCTGAGCAAAACTGCTAGGAAAAAATTGAACACAGTGAATTGTATAAAGTATGTTAAAATCCAAGATGTCCAAAACATGGATTCCGATAATCCCATCAATTTCATATGTTCCTTATTTTTCTTTTCTTTTTCAGCAACTATATTTATCACGAAACTAATCAAGCTATACAAAAAAATCAATGTGAAATAATACGACTTTATTCCATCAAAAATTGTTTGCTCTCTTACAAACGAGTCCTTTGGCATGTTTTGTATTGATATTTTAGCATAAGTTGAATTTATGTCACTGAACTAATTTTTTTTTAAAATAAATTAATAATTAATTTTAAAATAAATTAAATACTTTATTAATAGAACTATCTAAAGCGTATTGGAGATATGCTAGGCCATCATAGCGTAATTTATTACCAGCACACATATTGTAAAGCAACGAGGTGTTACGACATTCATTTGCGTTTGTAAAAAGTTGAATTTTATTCTGTGAAAAGAGTAATGGTTCATATTTGTGATATAATCTGTAATTATAAGGAAAATTTAAAAACTCCAACCCAAACGTTTCTTTTATGAATTCTATCGAGCTTCCATTATAATTTGACTCATAATATTGTTTCATGTCATTGCTGTTGTTAAAATATTTTATTTTTAGAAAATTATAATGTGAATTTATCAATTTTCCAAGTAAGCGAATATCTGAATTGTCAGGGTTTATAAACAAATCTACAGATTGAAATTTTCCATCCAAAAGTTCTACATTGTAGCTTTCTGCCGAAAATTTTTCTGACACAAATAAAAAATTGTAGACGACAAGCACAATTACAATTATAATTTGCTGATAGAGTTCAAATGTTAATTGAAGTTTGTTTCTAATTCGAAGTTTGAAGTTTCTTTTTAAAAATCCTTTGAGCTGAATTATATTCATTTTTAATTTTTAAAAATATTCTTTTGGTAAAAAAAAACATCATAATTTATCGTTTAAATTTTTTTGCATAATTTCTTAATTATTTAGATAAGCCTATTTAACTTGATCATTAAACAAATATTAAATCTATTCGAAATGCCTAAATTTCTAAATATAAAAATTTGGTGACACTTAAATAATTGAGCAATATTAAACCTTATCTCTAATCTACAGAGTAAATTTTTACGAATTTTTTTAACTCCCTTATATTAAAATTTACAAAGCTTTTAATTTTAGCTTTTAATTTTATCATTTTAATTAATTCATCATAGTGCTTTAAAAATTAAATAAAAATTTTTAGAAAATATTGCTTTGTCGCAAATTTTGCTTTTTAACTGCAGCAAGGTTCATTAAGTTCTCTGGTGTACCCGTTAAATATGTGCAAGATTTTAACCCTAAGCATTTAATCTTTTATTTGAAATTTCAGTTAATTTTTTTATTAATTGAAATTTTTTCTTATTAAAATTTAGAATACAATTAATTAGAACTTCAATCAAGCAAATAAGAAAATATATATAATTGTTGATAAAATATCGATTTTATCATACCTCTCTTTCCCTCTCTAGCTCCGATCAGTTTTAACAAAAAATGCATAATTTTTTTCAATAAACAAGCAATTTTTGTTTGTTGAAAAAATTAAGCTGTCCTTTTAATCAATTTAATTTGATATTGTTTAATTAGATGGAATATTTTAACGATCTTTAACACTAAAAGAAAGCTTAGTTAACAAAAGATACGTTGCAATTAAAAAAAATATCTTTTAGTCAAATGTAATCAAATGTAATCCTTTAATTTATATTATTTTAGAGATATTTCATTTAATTTTAGTCTTTTTAACTTTATTTTTCTTAAAAAACGGAGGAAGCCAAGTTTGCCCATCTTAGCTTTTTTAATAATTAGTGGCCTAAAATTAGTTAAAATGATGTATATCTGAAAAATTTTGTTATAATTTCTCTTTGCACCTAATGTATTGGAAAAGAAAAATCCTTTTTTTGTGTTTTCTTTATTTTTGTAAAAAAGGAAGAGATATTAAAAAGCTAATAGCGTTTTCGGGAGAATTTCATGCAGGAAAATAATTTCCAGAAATTAAAATAAATTTAAGCAACCTTTCTATCATGAAACACAAATTTCACCCTCTATAAGAGGTTCAAACTTTAACGGTCCTTTAGAAATGAAAAAATAAAGTAATTAGAAAAATTTTACATACACCCTAAATCAGTGCATGGAGTTCTAGAAGAGTGTAAAATAAAAATAAAGACTTAAGTTCTGTGATACATTTTTTCTGATTGCCTCGTATCCTTTCTTATTTAGCTTTTCTAATTTAATGTGATCTGGCCTCATTAAAAAGGTCTCTAATTAAAATTTAGGAGTTGTTTGTTCTGACGCCAAGCAAATTAGCTATTTTCGTTGGCAAAGGAATAAGTGATAGCAGATAAATATGTCAAATTAAAAAAAATTAATATTATTTTAAAGTTAATCTTATTGAATTAAGTTAATTTAGTTTATAGTTTATTCAATATTTGTGTCAATATGAGCTTCTTTTTGGATTAATTCAATTGTATTAAATTTTTTGTATAAATAGAACTTTATTTTATTTTTTACTTAATAATTTTTCTTGATTACTCTGTCAATTTTTTAAAAAGTTTTTTAAAAAAAGTTAATAAATTGAAACCTTTTTATTTTTTCATTTTAAATTAAAAACTATATAATTGAAAAAACTTTCGGAGCAAACAGCTTTCCCATCAAAAATTCTCAATATTATTTGATCGAATTCTGCTTGTTTTAATTTATTACATTTTGCTTCAAGAATATAACCGCTGCCGAACTTTTCTTTCAAATATTGACTTGATCCAAGACATCTGAAATTTTTTTTAAAATTAATTAAAAGATTAAAATATCAAAAATCAACTTTAGTTCTCCATTAACCATTATTCCAATTCTATGGCAAAGAGCCTCAGCCTTCACAAAAACAAAACACTTATTAACAAAACTTGATCTTGAAAATTTTATAAAAATTTAAACCTCTTCCATAGAATGAGTAGTCAAAATTGCTGATTTGTTTGCCATAATCAGAGTTTCAGAAATTACGTTCCTTTATTAATTTAAAAAAAATTTCTGAATGAAAATTTTTGTTTTTAAAAAATACAAACAAATTTCTTTAATAAAAAATCAAACTCAAAAAATCGACTGATCTTTTGATCAAAATAAATCTAATTAAGAATATCATCTGTTTAAATTTCATTAAAAAATAATTTTTGTATGTTTTAAACTGGATTTTTATGATTTATGAAGGAAATGAATTTTTAGTTTTTATGAAGGAATTTTTGTATTTTTTTTTCATCTTTTTAAACATCGTTTGACTATTTTTATTGCCTACATTTGGTTAAGATTTCTTCGACGTAATATCCGAGTAATATTCTTATTTATTTTAATACTTTGTCAATACTTGTAAATATATATGGTAATTCTTTCTTTTTAGAGAAAATCAACAAGTTTAATTTTTATATAAAAAATGGGAAAAAAATATTTAAAATTCTTTTTCATTCATAACTTATGAATTTTAACAAAAACTGAAAAATGAAAAAAAAGAACGCATATATTTTTTTGAACTGAAAATATTATTTCATCTATATTAGTTCGTCATATCACAAACCCGAGTAATTTTGAAAAAAATTTAGTTCAAAAAAATATCTAAGTTCTATTTTTCAATTTTGAGTTTTTGTTAAAATTTAAAAGTTATGAATTAAAAAAAAATTTGTTTTTGAAATTCACATTACCTTCTGTTTTTCAAATAAAAATTAGAAGGTTTAATTTCAAATATGAAAACGAAATATTAACTTAAAATTATTTTTTATTTGAGACTTAAATTTAATCTAAATTAAGCTTAAATTTTTTTAAAACAACTTAAAACATGTTTCGTTCAACCCCTAGACGTCATGATTTTACGTTAGAAAGACAATTAATAAAAAAACTATAAGCAAAGATTTAACATTTTCAGCAACAAAGTGGTATATTTTTGGAATCGACTTGATAGAGTTCTAAAAAATTCAGATTCAGTTAATGTTTTTAAAAACAAAATTGATAAACTTGATTTAAAACTAGAAAGCCTGAGGGATTTTTTAGACCCCTTTTTTAAATATTTAAACTTGAATATTATCTAAAAGATATAAAGTTTTAAAAATTACTAAAAAAAACTAAAAATAAAATTTTAATAATTTAAAATTTCTTTTTAATTTTTAAATAAATTTTTTTTATTTTTCTTGAAATTTTAATTAGAAATTTTTTTAATAAATCAGCCGGGCTTTTTAGTGTTAAACAAGCTATTATAATAAGGCTAAACCCTCGTTCCATAGCTTTCATTTTATTATTATTATTATTTTAAAATTAAAATAAAAAGAAAAAATTGACAAGGTTTCCCATAATATAATTGAAAAAACAATTCACGACAATAGTCCAATAAAATAAAATAATAGTATTTAACTATAAATAAAGAGCATTATCGGTTAAAACGTATGCCTTATTTTAAAAAAAAAACAACAATTTATTAAATACAGAAGAAATTAAATTGTCGGTTTTTATTCTGTGAAAGGTGAGGAACAGTTTCTACAAAACTTGAATATTGTGTTGTCTCAACCACAATTGTAAACTTAAGTTTACAACTATCTAATTTCAACGTCTTTCATTTTGCTTTAAAATTACTTATTTTAAATTTCATTATTTACAAGTATTATATTCATTGAAAATTTTGTTCATTTTCTTTAAAAACTAAGCTAAAACTTTAAAACTCATTCTTTTTATCTACAATTAAGCTTTATCTAAACTATTTACAAAAAATCGTTGCGCCGTTTTCTCTTCTCTATTTAGAAAAAAAACTTTGTACAACTAAAACGTTATTTAAACTAAATAATACCCCCTTTCCGACACAATAAATTTTAAAAATGAAAATGACACGCTTATTGTGAATTATTTTGGGCTTATATTTTATTGACTAGCTAAAATATTTTTTTCAGTAGCTAAATTATTTTTCAAAATAGATATTTAAAAATCACAAAACTATTTTTTTTTCAGTAGCTAATTTTGTACCGTGAGAAGCTAAAAAAATCTTATTGTTTGAAGTAATTTTTAAGCTTTGAAGAAATTTTCTAGTTGAAATTTACAAATAAATAAAAAAAATTATAATTTATCTGTATTACTTGAAAAATTGAAAAAAAAAATGATTGAAGAAGAAACTGCGATCGAAGACAACTATGATTCATCAATAACCACGTCAATTGTCAGACGACAAACACAAGATGAGGATGATGATACTGACAATGATACTGAAGAATCGACAAAAAGATTAAGGGGTGAGATTTAAAAAGATTATGACATTTTTAAAAACTATGACTCGTTGAATGAATGTTTGGAAGAGCTAGACAATGGTCGAATTGATAATTCATCATGGGGCGCCAAAGAAAAAAGAATGACTGAATCAGTTCAAAAACAATTTTACAAGTGCTCAAATTGTGATAAACGTCTCTTTATTCTATATCACAGAACAAGTCTGGAAGTTACTGTTTACATTCAAGACGTTGAGCATAATGACGAAGAAACAAATTTAAAAAACAAAAGAAAAGGTTATTTCTCTTTATTTTGAAGAAAATTTAAAAGCTAAAGATATCAGCTGTTGGTTGCGCAAAAACTTAGAAAATGGATTTCAAGAACTTACTGTTATTCAAGTAAATAATTTAGTACATAGACATCGTAAAACAAATGCGCAAATAGATTTTGGCAAAAGTATTGATGCTTTGAAAAATTGGGCTGAAAGTAGAAGTGAAATACTTGTCGGTGATGATTTTTTCCCCATAAATGATTTTCAGATTTAATGTTTTAGTTTGAAAATTATCTATCATTATCTCATCTATGATTCACTTTTTTAGAACACTTAATATTATTGCTTCAAAGTATACAATTCCTTTCGGCTTAAAGTTAATGATTCATGATGGGCCATTTTTGATACTAAATTGTATTTAGAATTTCCCAGTTGCACGATTAATTGGACATAGTTATTTATATGTATAATGATAAATTATTATTTATTTATTATTTATTTGTAAATCTGTATCGAGCGTTAGCTCCTTCAGAGAAAAATAAAAAAATAAAAATAAATAAAAGAAA
>VANL01000329.1:0-40970 GCA_006352455.1 Brachionus sp. 'Tiscar' | reverse complement strand
TTTTATTTTAGGCAAAAAAGATGCAACAAAGTTTGTTGCACTAAGTTGCAATATTTTTTTAAATGTATGTTTTTTAGCAAGTTTTGCATCTAGTTGATCATCTAAGCCGTAATTTTTAAAATCATCAATTGAAACTGCTCCCCCATTTTTTTTAATTAAAGGGGTTTAAAAAATTCGTCCCGTACTAGAAAGACATTCGCAAGATTTTTTCTCCCCTTACGGGAATCGAACCTTCGACCCTCTGCTTGAATGACTAACACGCAAACCTCTCGGCTTTACGGGCTTTTTAATCACCATCTTGCCTATGTTAAAACATTCTTATATTACACCACATATTCCAAAGACATGATTTAAACATTGAGTATACACTAAAAGCAAACTTTTAGTTTTAATGTAGTTATAAGTTTTGAGATTTTTTTAAAAATAAAATCAATTTTTTTAATAATATATTTGAGATTGGATCTAAAGAAAATTATGGAAAAAAATTTTTTTTTTTAATTTTATGGAAAAAATCTCAACACATTATTTTTTTTTCCTTATTCGCTCCTTGTGGAGCATAGGGTCATTCCTTGTGGTTTCGACTCAAGTTGATATTTCGCCTTCACCCTTGCTTCTCCCCATGTCATTTCCATTTCGGTGAGCTCTTTCGTGATCAACACTTTATGCATTACTTTTATTTATACTTTTAGCATTTTTTTAATGGATGCCGTTCATGTATTTAAAAAACATGAAAAATTGGCTTAAGTGTTTCCATTTTTGAGGCTAAAATATCGAGCAATGCAAAACGAAATTTGTATTTTCATTATTAAAAAAATTTTTATTAGTTTTAGAATAAAAACATTTGAATTAAAGTGATCTTTTTTTATAAATTACCTATTAAAAATTATGAATTTTATTTAAGAGTAAATTTTTAAAAAATTAGTAACCGTAATATAAATATTTTATTTTCATTATTCACATTGTTTTTTTAAGACATTGTCTTTTACTGAAATCCAATGAATCAAAAACCAAAAAGGGTTTAAGAATAGCTTTTTTTTAATAATATTTTTAAGGTAGGCTGATTTTGTTTTTTAGGTGGTTTGTTCCATTATTCAACAACTCTGTTAAAAATTGATTAAGATTTTTTTCTTTTTTGTTGATCGCTCTTACAAGTTCATGATCATTTTTACTTCATAGATTTTGGCATAAGCTATTTGCATAATTAATTCCATCTACAAAATTTATTCTTTCTAATCCATTTTCACATTTTCGATTAATCTGATTAATAAGTTTTATAATTGGATTTTTAGCATTAACGAGTAGTATATAGAAATAGAGACATAACTTAAAAAGTATTTAATTCATTTTTTAAAAGATATCTAAATTAGAGTCTTGCCTGTTATGCGACCAGTGACTTTATGTCGATTTGAAATTTTAAATCGCAAATTTGTTATAAAGATTTGAAACGAATTTTTTTTTGAATTTTGTTGATGTAATCTGATGATATTTTAGTAATGATTTGATATGTAAATTATAAAAATAATTTAGAAGTTTATTTATTATTTTGTTTTATTAAAAAAAATTGAAAAAGAACATGATGAAAATTTTTTTAAATTCTTTGTAAACTAGAAATTAATATTTTAATTAAAAAAATATTATTTAAAAAAAAACGACTATAAAAAAGAGCCTTGAACAAACAATAATTTATCTAGAGTGGGGTAGATTAACGATAAAGGGATGAGTTAATTTCATAGAAAATACGCTTTATTGAAATGATTTTATAGAATTCACTTAAAAGAAAAAAAAATGTAGAAAAAAAGAAAAGTGTAAATTGTCAACAAGTTAATAAATACTTTTTATTACTTAATTTTTAATACATGAATCAATTTTCTTTCATACCACTTGTATAATTCAACAATTGCAATATCTTTATCCATGTCTTGCTTATCTTTTGAAAAATGACGCCACTCTTTATTTATTGCAAACTAAAATCAACAGCATGTTTTCCTGTTATAAAATGCTTATAAGCTTATTGACGCACGGATGAGAGGCGATGTCTTGTAAATGGGCTTATGTCAGGCCTTTAATAACGCTCTTTGTTGAAGACTCCAAAGTTTTATCTGAAAAAGTTGAACTACATGTACTTAAGGATTGGCAGGACTTCAAAATTCAATTTGAAAATTTTCTATGAAAAGAAAATTTCTATTAGACTATTCTATGAAAAAAAAATTTTAAATGCCACGAAAAATGAGAAATATCGTTAAGATGCATAAGTAACAGTTTTAATTTTTGATTAAAAAAAATTTTACATAATGGTCACGAAATTGATAAAAACTTTAAAAAAAAAATTTTTTTTTAAAATTCTTAATTACTGGTCACACATAACAGGCGAGACCCTTAAATAATTAAGAAAAAAAAGTTAGCGGCCCATTTGTTTAATATAGTTAATTGCTCTATTTTCTATAATTCCATGTCTTCGGACATTATCATTAAAATATACTCATTAACCTTGTGCAAATTCGTCGCTAACTTTGGTCATATACTTTTAATTTAATTTATTTTTATTAATAATGACTCTTTATTCTTTTGAGAAGTTTTTCTAGTTTTAGGTTGCCGGTTACCCTTATTTAAAATAAAGTAGTGAAATGCTTAATTATTTAAAAAAATATTTTGATTAACTAAGACTTAGATGCTCAAATTCAAAACATGATTTAACTTTTTAATATTATTAGAGATACTTTTATTATATCAATAAAATAAAATTCAATTACTTTTTTAAGTCTAAATATAAAATAAATTATTAGTTTTAAAATTAATTTTGAATTCATTAGAGACGTTGGAAGTGCATTTTTTTTAATTAATAAAATTTTATTTAAAATTAAAAAAGCTCACAAATGTGAATAAATTTAATCAAATAGCCTATAATGTTATAATCGGAAATCAAGTAATAGTCCGAGGTAGAAACAAGCGCCTAGTCGAGTCAGTGGTAAGCGTTCTCGAGGTAATTTAAGACATTAGCTTAAAAGTTTTAAATTAACTAAAATTTAAGGGCCTTATTCCCCTCGGCTGCTGTAAGTCAGTCCACTATTCGAGCCACTATCTTAAATCATATGAATGCAAGCTACTTGGTCTTAGCGATGAGGTGTCTTTGTTCAAAGATGTAAATAAAGATATCAATTATGTGTTAGATGATTTAAACGAATTTATTTTAATTGATTTGTCGATAAATTCAAAGCTCAAAATTGATTCATCTAGCTTAAAAATTAATTTTGAAAGTTTAAACAATGAAACCTTGAGGGAATATATTGAATACACAATCAATTTCGATTTGTGTACAAATGTGAAAAATATGTTTCAAAGTAAGAAAAAAATCTCTTCACCAAAGTTAAATGTATTAAAAAAATTAATTAAACTTTACTTAGTACCCAGTATTCAGACAAAAATTGTAACATATTTAGCAAATGAAAATCTAGACGATGACAGTGTGATGTCATTAATACGTCTGGCAAAAGACGAATGGTTAAAGTAAGAGAAAAAATTCAAATTAATTAATTAATTCCACTAGTCATGAAGAATTTTTTGGAAAAAAGTGTTAGACTCAAGAATTGAAAAAATTATATTAAAAAAAATAATTATTGAGTATAAAAAAAATTTATTTAATCAAAGGATAAATATGAATTGAATATATTTTTTAAAAATTCTATTATCTAAAATCTATTATCTGGAATCTATTATTGAAGGATAAAAATTTGTAAAAACTTTAATTTTGATCCATTCATAATTTTTTCTGGTTTTGTAAGGCATGATGAATCGAAAAATTCATTTAAATTTAAAATTTTTTTTTTAATTTAAATAAAATTTTATATTGATTTATTGATAGATATTAATTTTATATCTAAATGTGACTTAATTTTAAAATTTTAAGCCATTAATTCGGATTATACTTAGATTTGAAACTTTTGGATTTTTGAATATTTTGTAACCAAATTATCTTTATTGAGAGTTATTACGAAATCAAAATTCTAATTCATGAAAAATATAAAAATAATTTGAAAAAAGGAAAAATCATAAATTAAGTGAAGTAAAATATTTTTATTTTAAGAAATTGTCTTCTACCGTAATAACTGTTTTTCTTAATTTAAATTTTATAAAAAATAAATTTTGACAAATTGTATACAAAAAAGACAATTTGATTTTTACATAATTTTTAGCATTAAAATTTTGTCATTTAATTATTCAAAAGATTCCCTGATTCCATTTTTTATATTTTCTATTTCTAGTTTTTCTTCGGTTTTTAAACTTGTTACGAATTTTTTTAAAGTTTTGAAATCAAAATTCTAATTCATTAAAATAAAAATTGTTCTATTTAGTTTTATTCTTATGTCTTCTATTACTTTAGAAATAAAAAAATTTCAGGATTAAAAGACAAGACGTTTCAGTTTTAAGTTAAAATATTTGCTTTAGTATTTGATGATACATAATATGTTTGCCTAATAAATAAATTTATTGATATTTATTTTTTTAAATGAAAATTTACTCAATTTTTTTATTATAAAAAGAAATTTATTTTAATAAAAAATTTTCCATCCAACTATCAATTACTCCTTTCAATATTCAGACAGAAATCATTTTCAAGATTTTCATTAAAATTTTTTATTCATTGGAAAAATAGTTTATTAAGTTAAAAATTTAAAAAATTTTGTAAATCAAATAAAATTTAAGTAAAATTTTTCTTAATTATAAATAATTTAGATAAAATTTACAATTTTTAAATTTAGTAAAGTTTTATATACTGGATAATAGGGTTGGGTAGCAAAACGGCTTTAATTTTTCAAGTAAATTGAGTTTTTTTTAATTTGTAAAAGGATTTAAAAATTAGCTGCCAAAAAAGTTTATGCAAGATATTATTTCCAAGCAATAATTATTTTTTTAACACTCGGTTAAGTCAAATTTTATTAAATCAGTTAAAGAATTATCAAAAGCTGACTAGTGGACTTTATACCAATTTATTTAATAAAGCAAAAATTTTTTTTTTAGTAAAACCAAAGTTTTTTACAAATATTTGCTCAGTCCTAATATAAACAATTCAGTAAGCATTGATTCGGTTTTAGCAATGTTGAACTTGGGAAGAAATGACGAGTTAGCTCTTAAATATTGGCAGGCCGGCTTGAGTCAAGAGTGTAAAATGCAAATAAGATCTTCCTAATAAATTTTTAAAATGATTTAAAAAAAATTCGTTTGTAATCTAGTCTTGTTGCTTTTTTTAGCTCAATTTTTGTGATGGTTTTTTTTACTTTTGAGTCTTATTTTTTTTTAACAATTTTTAACAATTATTCAAAATGAAATTATTTAGAATAGAAGCATATTTGAAATTTTGACAAAATTTATTCTCAACTTTTTTCTTTATTATTTTGAAAAACTTAAAAAAGAAAACTAACTTTTTTGCACTTTTATTTTTTAATACAAATTTTTTAAATTTCAATTTTTTTAAATTAATGTGAAAAAATATTCTTTACCGAAAAACGTTGTTTTAAATTAAAAAAATTCTAATTATCTTGAAATTTATTCATATCACGTTAAAAAACAGTTTATCTAGGTAGCTTCAAACAACTACTTATTTGGTTTATTTGGTTAAGAATTTATCTATTACGAAGCCTTTTCTAGCTCTTTATCTAAAATATGTTTAAATTATTCATATTATCATCAAATGTTGATCGAGCAATCAGCTGATGGAAAATATTTGCTTATCGAGTTATTTACTTATCTTCACTTTTAGAGTAATTAAAAAAATAAATGTCTTCCATTCTGTTTAGTATTATTTTCAATTGCTAGACTAATGAGATGGGCTAATAAGCTGTCTGTTGCTTAATATTTGATTTTTGGCTAAAAGTCCACAAATTAGGTTTAGGTGCTCCAAAAAATATCTAAATTAGTGGGCTTCTAGTGCTGCTTTTAAAAAAAATTTACAATAAATAAAGCTTTTTTAAAAAAAATTTTTGTTCTATTCTGATCAGAAAATAGCTAAAGCCTTGAGAAAATTTTTTTTTTGAAGTCACGATTTTTGTCTAAATGATCAAAGATTAGAAAAAAAATACTTTTTTTTTTGAGTCAATATTATTCATTAATTTAACATTTGAGTATTTATCCATCCAGCATAAATCTTTTATGATTTAGTGTTTGTATTAGTGTAGCATATAAATACAAATTTAGATTAGGCTACTTTTTTTTCTTAAAGATCACCAAGATTTGATCTCTATTGTCACAAATAAATCAAGTTAAGCATAGTTTAAATTTGTTTTGATATTAGTTATTTGTTATTGAAAGCAGTTAAACAAAATCAATCGACAGGTTTTGTTTATTTAAGGAAATCTTGTTTTTTAATAGAATTTTCAAGGAAAAAATAAAAGCTCAATTTTTCTTATTCGTTTTTTTTTTAAAGAGAAATTCTATTTTTTAATTTTTATTTGGCAGTTAAAATAAAACAAAGGTTTTTTTATGTAAATTTCATCAGAAATTTTTAATATACACAAGAAAATCAAGAAAATTTAAGAATTTTAGACTAATTTAAAACTAATTTTGAATTAGCTTGAACACATTAGGTTAAGTATTTAGTTATTAAAATATTCAGATTGTTTTGAAAACAAATTTAAAAAGTTTTTGTTTTTACAATTTTTGACTAAAAATCTTAGAATCTTTTTTTTCAACATTTCTTAAACAAAATTAATAAAATAAAACTTAATTAGCAAAGACTAATTTTATTTATTTATTCATATCTTAGCGATTAAAAGCTTAGAATTTAAATTTTTATCTAGTATAATTTTTTTTAGATTCTTACATCAAAAATTAAAAAAGAAAAAAAAAACTCGTGATATTTATTTCAATTAAATTAAGCGAAATGCATTTTTTAAATTAAATGGTCCTTGAAAATTTCTTTAAATCAGACATATTTCTGAGATCAAAACTAGAAAAGATTTTTTCAATCTAACAAATAGTTTCTATGGTTTTAAAATTATTCGAATTTAAATCGATATTTATTTTCTTTATCTGAAAAGGCTTATTCAAAATGAAAAAAATTTTATATCTATTTGTGTGTATATTGATAGCATACTTTTTCCTAGTTAGTTTAGTTTCTATTCTCAATTCTGTTATCTTCAAAAATTATATAAAACCTGAAATAGAAAATGAGCGGGCTATGCTCAAAAAATCATTGTTTAACGAGCTATCGGATTTAAAAACTAGGCTAGAAAATGTTGATAAGAAAATTCAAGATAAAGAACTGTTTGTTAGCAATCAAAAAAATGAGAAGCAGAATGAGCTAGCAGATAAATCACGGGTTGCACATGACTTTTTTTCTCGATACAGTTTTTTTTTGGACTGCAAAAACAATTTAAATCCGTGGAAACCGAACGGATCTATGCCAAAATATGACGCTAACTCGTATAAAAGCCCAGCACCGAACTCAACCCACGAGATCCGTGTGACTCGAGCAATCCTACTCTATTTTCCTATAGATAAGTTATCTCATTTTCAGCATGAATTGAAATGGCTGTATCGAAGTTGGATAAACATGCAGACCTATGAGCCGGGTAGATGGAGGACGGACTTGATAATATTTGTAGACAAAGAGCATGCAAATATGGCCAAGTCGGATAATTTGTTCAATCAATTGAACTGTTCTTACAGCAATCAAAGAACTTCATCAAAGGATATGCCGATGTGTACGCTCATTAACTATAAGGCTTTGGCTGACCGAAAACTACCACAAGATAAAAAAGAGTTTGATTATAAATATTTGCTAGATAAAGTGGATATTTATTCGAGTAAAAATGACGATTTAAAAGAGTTTTATTCGTTGTTGAATGCCAATTTGTTGAGCTATAACTATTTGGATTCAATTTTGATGGCGTTTGAGGGCTATGAGTATTTCAAAAAAGCAGGCTATGACTTTTTGATTAGAAGTGATATGGACACTTTTTTGACGCCTATGTTTGCTACATGGTTGCCGGTGCATTGTAACAATTTTATAGTCGGTGGTGGAGGCTACAGTTCGGAGTTTAATCGAAAGCGATTTCGGCGAATAGCACAAAATTTGGATCTAGCCTATCCGGACGCTGGCGGACTAGGCTCAACTTGGTTTTCAACTCCGGATCAGTTCAGACTCGTGTCATATTTGACTCTTTTCGGCATGGGCTATTTGGCTAACGAGGAATTTTCCGACACTGAAAGACAAGGCAAACTTGGTGTACTACTTTGGCCCGACTGGCACTACGGAGTCCTACTGCTTTACGGACAAAATATCGCTCTTAATCATCTAATCGGTTCAAAACAATTATTTGTGGTAAAATTAAACGAATTGATTGATTTTCCGACAGCAAATACACAGTCTATATTCGAAAAACTCCACTTGCATGTGTATCATGGTGAAGATCTTTTTTCAAAGTTTTTATTTTCATTGGGCCGATATGACAATATGACAGTGAGTGAAAATGATGAAAATTCAAGTCAGATCAAATACTTTGCGTTAAGAATGGCGTTGGAAAGCAGACGATTATCTTCAAAAGAGTTGTTAACTAAATTAAATGATGTTTTAGTCAGGAAAATTTAATTTATTATTTAGAATAAATATTTTATTTGTTTAATTAATTAATTTTTCAATGCTTTATTGTCTTGCAAATAAGAACCTTGGCTATCTTCAAAAATTTTAATGATGAATATTTTAAAGAATTTTAATATTTTTTGAAAAAAAAATTTAAGATACTTGAAAAGTGCATACCAAAAAAAAAAATAAACGAACAAAAAAATCACCAGCAAAAATTAAACCAACTTTTCACCAGTCATCAGCGTTGTGAAAACGGCCGAAGATGGTGCTGAGTTAGATAAATATGACAATGCAAGCAAGAGAGAATTAGGCTTTGCCGTTTATTTCTAATAAAAATAAAGCATCTTTTTTAAATTTCTAATGATATTTCTAAAGATATGATGAGCGATGGTCCTAGACAGCCCGAGGGTTTTTTTTAAACCTTTTTTTAAAAAAATTTTAAACTTGAATATTATCTCACAGAAATAAAGCTTTAAAAAAATTACTCAAAAAAATCATTAAATCATTTTTTATCCTTTAAATAAATTTTATTTATTTTTCTTGAAATTTTGTAATTAATCAGCCAGTGTTAAGCTTTTTTTTATTTGTTACATAAAGGATAAAAGTTGATATCAATATTTTATTTAAATGTATTCAAACTAATAAAATCGAAAAAGTATTATTTTTTGTTTAAATTCTTCTGAGTAATGCAGGTGAGGTAAAATAGGGGTGTAATGAACAAGAATAGTTTATTCCAGAGTTTTTTAAAAGCCACAAGTCTCAAGTCACTTTTTTTTGGGATTTTTATACAACTCTGTTTTATTCTTTCCTATTTAAAAAAAAATTTATATTAGTTACAGTTATTTTGTTTTGTTTTTATTTTACTATTCTTCGATTGAATGTCTACCTAGCATAAAATGCATGTTTTTCTAGTATTTTCTGTGATTCTCCTTTTCTATTAGTTTCTTCTTGTAGAATATTTTCTCCAAAATTTTCCTTATTTCCCGTTATGTTTTTTAATATATGAATTTTTAAATGTAATTAATAGACCGCTTAATTAAAGATTTTAATTTTCAAATTCACGACAATTTTTAAGGTTTATTTTTTATCTTAAGTTTTTAAAAAAGGGAGGAAGAGTGCAAACCTATTACAGCCAATCCTCGAAAATCCGACCCATTTGGTTCGACAATTTGATGTCGGAAACTTGATAGCCCGGAATTGAGAAAAAAATTTATTAACTTTAACTCTTGTTCGTAAATTTTTTGTTTATAAACAGTAAACCTTTATTATAAATGAAAATACACTGTAATGCTTTTTTTTAGTAAAAGACAAAAAGAGAAAAAATAACTTAATTGGTTGGATTAAAGAGTAAATTAAACAGGTGTTTTGCTTGATAGTGAAATAATTTATGCTGGAAATTTATTCCGGAATATCGAAGGTCGACTGTATACAAATCCTTTAATATACCGTTTCGTAAAATTTTTTTTCCTTTCTTTTTAAAATGAAAAAAAAATAAATTGTATATTGTATTGTATATATACAAAAGATAGCTAACTTGAAAAAACTCTTCTACGAGAAATATGATTGTAGTATAATTTTCGAAAAAAGATAATCTGAGAGCTTCAAAGTAAGAACAGAAGTCAAAAAAGATTACCTTCTCTCCCCAACACTTAGCTTGAAGATTTAGAATTTTCGGATGATTCATTTGAAGAACCAAGATTTCAAAGAGTGGCATTGCTAGATTCCATCAGTATGGATCTACCAGAGCCCTTTAATGGAAACGTTAAGGGCGATGCAATAACAATAACATTGACAACCAGCAATCAAATGGAGGTCAACAATCACAAAAACACATCGCAAGACGAAAGATCGACTTGAGTAGAAATCAACAGTGATCAGTCTAATCATGTCGAATTCGTGAATACCCATATTTTTTTATGATCACATTTAAAATGGAAAATAATGATGATAATCAACTTTTTGAAAAAATGCGTGATCTCGGGTGGATCCATCAAATACAAATGTGTAATATACAAAATTGCAAAAAGCACTCTCAGCCGATGGTATTGACAAGTCGTAAAAGATGTAAAGATTCGAAAAATACTGAATTGTTGCACTTAGTTGCATTATTTTTTTAAATGTATTTTATTTTAGTAAATTTTGATTTATCAAAAAAGGAAGAATTTTTGTTCTTTATTTTCTAAAATTCACAATAATTTATCTTTTGTTAATAGTTTAAAATTTTTTTTTTGCATTTAACAAAAAAAAATTGTTGTATTTAAAGGAGTCTAAGAACACTTGGACTTGGTAAAGTAGCATATCTTCTGAAAAGCTTATCTTACGAAATACTCCATATAGTTCCTGATCTGAAGTCGGGACTTGAATTATAATTTTATTGACTATGAATTTTAGTGAAAACTAATCTGTAAGCTAATCTGATCTGAATTTCGCATTTAAATAGTTAAATTTTAGATTTTTCGCAGATAAATTTTTCAAGACATCTTAGACCTCATTAACAATAAAAATTATTTTTGAACCTTCCCTAAAATTTTGATATATGTAAGAAATGGTCGAAGTCAAAGCCAAATAAAAATTTTGATTTGAGAAATTTTTTTAGTGTTTTGTTTTTATTTATTCTGTTTCAAAATTCTTGTCTTTAATTAAAACTAAATCTCAAATTTTATTTTAGCCTAAAAATCTAAAAGCTATTTTAAGATTCATAATTTTAAGTCAAAACCGAAAATTAAATAGTGTAGACGTTTTGCATTTCCTAAACCATAAGTTTTAAAATTTTTATATTCTATTTTTAATTTAAATTTAACAATAAGCTTATTTTTTTTAACTTTTTAAGCTTTTTAGAGAATTTATACAGTATGTTGCATAAATTTAGAAATTAATTATTTTATTTATTTAATTTAATTTAATTTAATTTATTCATAAAAATTACGCCAGACTTGGCGATGTTATTTTATTTATCTAAAATTGTTTATTCATTGAATTTAACGAAAAATTGAGAGACAATGAAAAAATTATAACACTAATTTGTACAATTTGCTAAATAATAAATATTTATAATAAAAAAACTTTCTATAAAATTTAAAAGATAAAAGTCGATTTCAAAGTTTAGAAATTCGGATAATCAAAAATATATAACAAATTATAACAATCTTTTTTCCACACGATTAATTCTTAAATATCTTCTAATTGTAATTTTTAAAAATTTCTAAACTCTTGCAACATACTGTATACTAATCTTGTACACTCGAATATGTTTTTTTAAGATTTTGAATTAAAATATTCCCTTCATTAGAACAAATTTCAATTATTTCGAAATTGCTTAAAATGACGTGTCGATTAATAATTTATATTTTTTTACTATGATTACTTGTTATTTTACTATTCGTTTGGAAAATAAAATTTTGAAATTTCTAAATGTATAAAGCCACCAATATTTAATAAATAATCTAAAAATATTTTAATATACAACATATCCTTGAAAAAAACATTCCTAGTAGGTTTTTATTTTCTCTTATTTTTGTTAAATAAAAATAGAAATTCTCCTATGCCAGAAATAGCTAAAATTTTTTCATTTGTATAAAAAGGTCAAGAAGATTCAATTTTTTTTGTAGTAATTTTATTTTTATTGAAAAAAAAATGTCACTTCAATGGTGTATTGCAGCTGGATTTTTGTACAGTGAAATATTTTTCGTACTGTTTTTACTAGTGCCAATTATATCACCTACTAAGTAATTTTCTTGAAAATTTTATTTATTATTTTACAATTTCAATCAGATGGAAAGAAATTTTCAACTCAAGACTTATAAAAAATCTACGACCAAAAGCAAATGTTTTTTTCAACTTTGTTATTGTGTGTCTCATTATTTTATTACTAGATGCCACTCGAGACACAATTAAATACTCGGACAGCGAGACCAAATCGCCGATTGGTAAACCAAAAGAAACTTTTGTCAATATAGAAGCTGTGAAAGAGTTTAGATCTCAACGTAACTTGTATATAACTGGAATGTCGTTGTTCTTAATGTTTGTAATTCGTCGTCTGGTCGTGTTGATAACCACAACTGCGGACTTAATTCAGGATCTTGATTTTACCAAAAGGGATAATGTGTCATTGAAAAACGAGCTTTCAACTGTGCTTGAAGCAAAATTAAGACTTACTAAAATGGTGCCGGAAGAACAAATTGATTCTCAAAAGGCTGATTTGAGTGACAAAGAAGAAAAATTAAGATCAAGATCTAAAACTCGGGTTAAAAAAGAGGAATGATTTTTTTATCTTTTTTTAATTATTTATTAATGTAAGAATAAACACTAAAATATAGTTAATTTTTTTCTAAATTAAAAACCTAAAAAAATTTATTCGATTGTAAATGTTTTTTCTAATGTCATTTAATTTAATTTAATATGCTAATTCTTGATAAAATTTCTTTAAAAAAAATTTTTAGATAAATTTTAAAATTAAAGTGTCTCCGAAAAAAATTATTCAACAAAATTTAATGAATATAAAAACAAATTATAACTATTTTAAAAGTTAAAGATACTCTGCTTTTATTTTTGGAGATATATTGACAAATATAATTAAAACAGATTCATTTTATTTAAAAAAAAATTGATTAAATTAAAGCCAATTTTAATCAATAACCAGAATTTTGATTTTTTATCATATGACCTTTAAATAAAAATTTATTTTTTTTTCAAATTTATATTTTCCAAATTAAGATATACCAAAAGAAGAAATTGCAATGAACTACTCCATCGAAAGAAAGCGTCATCTTTAATTCCTAAAAGCTACAGCTAGCGGCTTATTAAACTCAAGTAATTTAATGACATCGATACAAAGCAGCCAGGAGTCTTTTTCAGAGACAATAGTAAATGAGAAGCCTGATACAAAAAATAAAAGAGTTGAGAAAGAGAAAAAAAGTAAGTCAGTAGCCAAAAGAAAACGAAGTAGACGTGCTGGATCAAAAATTTAACGAAAAAAAAAATACTAATTAATTTTTGTGTTTGAATAGTTTTATTTTTGAAACAATTTTGACATTTTTAAATTTGAAATTTTTTTAGCCTTTAAAGAAGGGCTTTTAAACACTTAGAAAAAAATTAATGAAAAATTTCAAAACTTATTAAGGTTATTTTTTTAAAAAGACCAAAAACTTGAAGAATAAATTATTTTGATAATAAAAAATTTAATTTAATGTAAAAAATTATTATATCGAAATATTGGATAATTGGCCAAACCGATGGTCAATGCAATTAAGCCTCTTAAAATGGATTTCTGAAGAATAGAAAAATCCATTTACATCATTAAGGACACTTATGTTCTTAATGAGATACTTGAAGAGAGAGATCTTGCTACAATCATATTTAATGAATTAAAATACAAGAAAATAATGTTTATCTGCCATGGCAAAGGCAAGTAGAGTTTAAGGACAGATAAGAAGATATTCAAGTCAAGCTCCAACAACCCATTACCCATCGATGAATCTAAGTAAAAAACAAAGACTCAGGAAGCAACTGATTGTCAAAGCTAAGAGAAAACTTCTTTATTGTCGTCTAACAATACTACTATGGTCGAATTACCCACTGGTCATTCTTCTTCATTTGATCCTCATATCAGATTGTAGTGTCATTTTCTTATAAAAATTCAATTATTGAAAAATTTAAGATAATATCAAATAATTTGAATATCCTCTTTTCATTAGCTTTAATTATTTTTTTGCTACAAAAGAAACAATGAAAGATATAAAGATAAAAGAGACTTCAGCAGTTCTTCGATTTAGAAAAATTACCAAAATTTATATTTTAATTTTCTCTTTATTCATAATTAAAAAAAATTTCTTTCGCAAAAAAAATTCTTTTCATTTAAAGTAAGATTTGTTTTTTTTAATCAAGAATTGAAATTTGGAACTCGGCGTCTAGAAAATCTATTTTTAAATTTGATAAAATAAAAAAGATTCAAAAAATTATAAAATATAAAAATAATAATAATATTTTGATTGCATAAATTGAAAAAATTTAAATTAAGTAAATTTCTGTCAATGTTAATTTTCATTTTCAGAAATGATCTAATTTTAACATTTTAATATCCATTGATAAAATTAAATTAGAGATTATTTTTTCTTAAAATTAATTAATTGAAACATTTTTAAAATATATAAAAACTAAAGAAAACAAATTTTCAAAAATTAAAATTTCTTGGTTATTTTAATAATCGACTCAACAAATCTTAATTAATAAATGAGTTTTAAACAGTTATCTAGCTTTTTATATTTTTTCAGAGACACATCTTTTTAACATAAAAATTACTTTATGCGATCATAGATTGGCATATGAGATTGTAAAAAATGTCCAAGACCAAAATGTTTCTCTAGACTAACAAAGTTTACATCTCGTTTGGCTTGTTTTGCTATCTTGAACAGTGTTTCTCCTTGTGAATAGGGTACAAATGTGTCATCTTTGGCATGCATTATCAAAATTTTCGAATTAATTTCAGTAATGCTTTAAAAATATCTCATTTATTGACAAAAAAATTTTTCTAAAATACTGTCTATCGCTGCTGAAATAAATGCCACTTAATTCTAGTGCTTCATCAACTTTTTGCTGAATCCATCGATTATTGTTAAAAGCTAAAGACACATGATACTCTTTACTAGCCGTACTGGCATTCAAAATTGGAGCCTCAAGGATCACACCGTCCAATTTACTTTTCATTTTTGAAAGCAATTTTGATGCATGGCAAACAATTCTAAACAAACGAGAAATGAGAATAATTTTATTAATGAATTTAAAAGCATTAATAATTAACTAACGCAGTGCCTAATGAATGTCCATAAAGATAAATTTTGTTCGTGGGATTTTGCTCTTTTACTAATCTGTACAAATCAAGAACATCCGAAACTACTCCAAGCTCTGTCGGACTGCCACTTGAATCACCATATCCCCTATAGTCCAATGCAAATACATGCAAGCCAAGCTTAACAAGATTAGTGCACAACTCAATCCGGTATGGTGTTGCACGGTCTCTATCGTTTCCATGAACGTATATGAGTACAGGGTTCTTGTTTTTGTCTGAAAGGTAGGCTTTTAAATGATCTGCGTTTGAGCGTGACGCATGCTTTACATGGTCATAATCATTGCCTTGGGGTAAATAGTGCCAGACGCCAATTTGGTTGCCGTCACCGGTTTTAAAGTAAAAATTGTGAACATTTCTCAAGTCATAGTGTATCGGGTGGGAAAGATTGGAAAATGGCCATTTTACTTTAAAAAATTTATGATGTTATTTGAAAATTTTTTATTTTAATTTACTTGTATTTTGAAAGACGAAATGTGTGGCCAATTTAGGATATGTGTATATGAGAGCATGAAGAAATGCATAAAGTATAAAATACGAGTAAAAGATAAACTTAATCGTTCCAAATAAAAAACCCATTTAGAAGCTTGAATTAAATGCTGTTATTTTTTTTTTTTAATAAAGATATTTTAATTTTCAATATTGAAAACGCATTAATTTTGAACAAGAATTTTAATTTAAATTTTTAGTATGCTTTCAGATATGTTTGAAAGCAAAATTAAACTTTGAAATTTATTTTAGATAGAAAAGTTTGTTTTAATTTGACACTGATTATAATAATTAAAAATGATAGATGAAAAAATCAAATTATAAATTTTTATTCAAGAATTTTCCGGATTTGTGAGCAGAGCTTTTTAGATTTTCTAGATAAATATAATTGATATGCATTTTTTTTGTGTTTCTCCCAATTCGAAATCTATAATTTAGTATTTTTAATTCGAAAATTTTTTATCTAAAAATGTGGCTTCCAAATAAAAAAATATTATCAAACTAATAATTTATTTAATCAAAGTGATTGTATAAAATTTAAAGTACAAATTTTTTTGATTACTTTTCAAAAATGAAAAGCTTTTTATTTGATTTGGATCTCCTTTTTTTTTTAAATTTAAAGAAACAATACTCTTTTGCGAGCAAAATATTAAAGAAAATCAAAAGATATTAACAAATGTTGAATCTAACATTGATTAAAAAATAGACACGAGTATTTTTGCACATTTTGATAAAATTTAAGCATTATTAAGTATCAAAGATCATTTAGATAAGTTTTAAATGTAGATTAAATTTATTAGAAATTATGGAAATGAAATAAAATTAATTTCAAATAAAATAAAATTTTTGATTGTCTTTTTTTAAATTAATTTTTAAATAAGACTTAAAATTAATAAATTTATTTTAATTTTAGCTCCCTTATTCTTAATTCGAATTTAATTTAAAAAAAAAAGTATTTTTATCGTAACAAAAATTAACATAAATTTTATAAATAATAAAAAATAGAAGACAAATTGAAAATTATGATCAAATTAGAATGATCATGCTCAAAATTTTTCATTAAATAAAGGTTTTTTAATTATTTTAGATTTAAATTTTTTTGGCAAAAACACATATTCAAAGTTAACATTCAATGTTAAACTTAGTATTTTATAGCTACACATTTCTGCAAAAGATTTCTTATGCAGAATTATGCACAACACTCAGAAATGGTTTAACATAGTTTGTTACATATAATAATATGTCTCTGCATTATATTTTTTCATTTCGAACACTTTTAAAAATTTTTTAAAATATAAATTTTGATCAGAAACTTCAATTTGCCAAATAAAATAAAGATGAAAAAAGAAAAGACAATCAATTATAATTTATTTTAATGAATTTTTGATTGAATCAGCTTAACAATAACGTCCTCTGTCTTTCTTATTATAAACTAATTGAGTCGATTTAAAATAAAAACGTTTTACACTAAAAATGTGATTAGATTTTAATTGAATTTTTGAAATTACTGATCGGATATCAATTTGATTTGATCTTATTAAACTGTCAACAATAATTGTTAATCTCAATTATTCTAGAATAAACATTCCTTTCATTATTTGCTGGTATTAAATGTTTACTTAAAAAAATTTCTAATTATTTTTAGAATTTTCTTCTAAAAAAAAATAAATTGAATAAAAATAAGAATAACTTAAAGAAAAAATAAAAATATTATGAGAAAAAACTCAAATTATTGAATTCATTAAATATAACTAAATAAAGATGAAAAATGAAACAAAATCAAAAAAATAAATATATTTCACCCACAAATCAAATGATATATTCACAAGAAAACAACTATAAATAAGAATGAATGTCATTTTTTTTTAATAATAATGATCAAAATAATAATTGGGATATTAGTATTCGTAATAACTGCAAATGCAGTTCCTATCGAACAAAAAGATTTGTTATCACAAGCAGTAACACTTTTGGGTTTGGATCAAGTATGGTCAACAATTCAACAACTCGGTTCTTCAACTGTTGCTCAAATGACCGCTATTGTAACACAATTATTAGTTGCTGGCCAACAAGCTTGGGAACAAGCCAAATTAATTTTTTCTCAATTGGTAAGTGACTTGACAAACCATGTTGGTGATGCAGTTCCACTTGTCTCACAAGCCATATCTGACTTGAATGCTTTATTAGCTGGTGCTGGAAAAAGAGATTTGTTATCACAAGCAGTAACACTTTTGGGTTTGGATCAAGTATGGTCAACAATTCAACAACTCGGTTCTTCAACTGTTGCTCAAATGACCGCTATTGTAACACAATTATTAGTTGCTGGCCAACAAGCTTGGGAACAAGCCAAATTAATTTTTTCTCAATTGGTAAGTGACTTGACAAACCATGTTGGTGATTCAGTTCCACTTGTCTCACAAGCCATATCTGACTTGAATGCTTTATTAGCTGGTGCTGGAAAATAATTTTTTTTTTCAGATAAATTTTAATCAAATATTAATGATTTATTTTAATTTTCTTTTTCAAATTATATTATTAAATATTAAAAATAAATAATCTACTTGATAAAAAGATCGTTTTTTCGATCGTTAAATTCGTTAAATTTTCTCGTCATATTTTAAGGATGAAAAAAAAAACATAATAAATAATTTAGATTGATAATTTATTAATTATTTAAAAATTTTTATACAACATCTCCGCTTGTTTTATAAAATTCCTCTGTTTCTAAGTATGACGGTTCTATCAAATGAAAGTAATATTTTATATTATAAAATAGACCTTTATCAAATATGTTTTTGATAGTTCCGTCAGACCGTCTAAAGTAGTCATATTTATTTTTTTTAACTGATTCATTCGCCGTATAATTTGTAATCATCGAACATGTCTTTAAATAAAAAAAAAAATATTTTTTTTAAATTTTCTAAAATTAATTTTTTTAAACTTACAGCCTGAAAAAGTAATATTTTAGCCATAATTGCAAAAAGAAATATTAATACTGCTCCTGGATAGTAAATGTATTTGTCCATTGATTTGGAGAAAAGAATGTAGATAAAATTTATTGACAAAAGCTGCAGAGTGGTTGTGCTTAAAACAAATAGAAAAAATTGTGGTCTATTTTTGTAACCAACGCAATTTTGAATATACGGACAATGATGATCATATGAAAGAACACATCTATTGCAAGCCCTACAATGGGAAGCCCGGTATGGTTTTATAGCTTTGCAAGTGTGACAAAGCCTTGACAAATTTTTTGTCCATTCTTCAGGAGTAAGTCTGTTTGAATAGCTCAATAATTGCTTCATAAAGCTATGATAATCCATTGTGTTTTGTCTTAAAAATCCTGGCTCGGACAAATGAACTGAATAGTAAAAAAACCACATCAAAATACTATTAATGATAAAAAATATATTTAAATACATATGTTCGGACCATGTGTCTGGCAAAACTTGAGTTAAATAAATAGGATATTCGTAGAATATGTATAAAGCATGAATGGTCAGAAAAACACATTTCGAGTTGCCAACTGGGCCGAATAGTAAGGTTTTTAATTTTGTTTCAAAAGATTTTTTTCGTCTTTTTTTCTCGTGTCGTTCTAAATAATCAACCAAACTGGAATATCCTCGATTACGGGCCAAATCAATTGCTTTTTTGCCATTTTTGTCGCATATTTGCGAGTCTATGAAGTCCTGTTCAATTAATTGTTGGACTATGTTTAAATTTCCGCTCAAACATGCCAAATGGAGAATCGTTTGGCCAAATTTGTCTATAGTTTTGGGATTAACGCCAAATAAAATCAATAGCCGAGTAACATCTGGATGACCTAAAAGCGAAAATTTTTTTATTCAATTTTCATTTGTGTTAAAATAGAAAATTCTATTTTAAAATTATTTACTTAATTAATAAAAAAAGTGGTTAATTATTCTTATTTGAAAGTTATTTATTTAATATTTCTAATGTTAATCCGATCTACTGATGGGGAAAGACGAGTCTAGGAGCACACTAGCTTTCGTCGACACAGAAAATGACCTGGGAGTCCCCCGGTTCCCGCAAGTTCACTATCCAAACAGGGACCCACTAGAGGTATCAGAGGTCATGCAAAAAGACTGTCCGGCCAGGCCTCCACCAAATGTCTACTACGGGCAAACACGTTCACCAACAGGATAGTCAACGAGTGGAATGCCCTGCCAGCTACAGTGAAAGATGCCGACTCAGTTAGCAAGTTCAAGAACGGATACGATGCCTTCCGGTCTAGTGGACAATCCTAAAGATGAACATTTATTCGTAGAATCTTAACTCTTATTTTGACCTAAAAATTTAAACAGGAATTCTTTTTTCAGAACTTTTCTATGTGTTATGTGCAAGGAGCTACCATAGTCTAGCAAGCTAGTCTTGTTGTAGCTTAAATATATTATTATTATTTATTTGATTAAATAAAAAATTATATTCATTTTTGTCGATAATTTGCCTCCTTTTTATATTTTTTATAAGAAACAAGGAGTTTGGAGTTTATACCCCATAAAATATCCTTTTTTAAAATTTTTTATTTCAAAGAGAAAAATCTGATTTAAAATTTTATAAAATGAAAATAAATGAAAAATTTTTTATTTAATATCTAAACTGATTTTAAAGGAGGGTGCCGGATCTCCATTGAAACTTGGCTTAAAGCAAGCTTTTAAAAATTATTTTGAAGTTCTTTTCTTTTTGATTTTTCCGAGAATATTTCATTTTAAATAAAAAATGGATTTTGTCCAACAAAATTAACATACTTTTCCATTTTAAGAATTTTGAAAAACTGTTTATAAATTGGAAAAATATTGAAATATTTTATTCAATTACTTAAAATATTTAAAATTAAAAAATTTAAATAACACAAAAAATGGCTTTAGAGAAATTGAAAACACATTATTGCCCTATTCCAAATGCCTACAATCGAAGAGGAGATTTAATTGGAAAATCGAAATTGAAAGAAATTTCAACTATTGAATGAGCCAAAGAATTAAGTTCATTTTTTTGTAAAAAAAAATAGTTTCTCTTTTGATTTTGATTATTTTTTATTTATTTAAAATTTTTTTGAACCTAACCTAACTATATTAAAAAATAAAATCAAAATTTAAAAGCTTTTCATTTTGTTTAACCTAAAAATTATTCATAATTTCAATGACGACGTAATTTCCTGAACTCGATTTTTTTTCTATATAATTATTAGTTAAAAATGATTGAAATTTCAAATTTTTGGACACGGGGAAGTCCGGCATCGATAAAGACCAAAAGGCTGAAAGATCCTGCATACCTCTTTGATCTTAGTTATAAATTTAGTTAGATTTATCTAACAATTTATCTAACAACAGTAATTTTAAAAGCTTCCTTAATTAAAATAAAATTTTTTAAAATCTCAATAAAATTCAAATATTTTCAAGTTCGATAAGTAAATTTTTAGGTGAAAGTTTTCGGCTCTATCTCATTACCAAGAAAAAATAAGATAGATAATTTAAATTGAAAAATTCATACACAAAATTGAATAGTGATAAAATTTTTTGCGATAATTAGTAAGGTACCTCAAATCATATACACTAGTTGGTCAGGGTTCTTAAATTTTCATCAAAAACACATTATTTTGGTTCTTTAGGGTGCAAAATTTAAATTTTTTAATTAAAAACTTCAGTCCTTACCGAAAAAACCTGTTCTCCAGGAGGAGGGTCTTAAGGGTTCTTCGTAGCATAGAGTGAAATACTTTTTATTTATTATATTATGAAAATTTACATTTAAATTAAGTCAGAATTTTTTATTTTTTCCTTCTTTAAGTTTAAAAGTCTTGTTTCAAGTCTTGTTGAAAAAATTGCTTATTTTTTTTTATTTATTGCCTTTAATTTTATCTCACCTATTTAAATTTATTCAGAGTGGCTGATTATTAAATTGATAAAACAGTATAAATATCATTTCATAAAAGAGCAACATTTAGCAGAATGCTGTTTAGAACAAATAAAAGTTTGTGTTAAATTAAATTTAAAAATAGTTTTTACTAAATAAAATCAAATTACTAATCGTTTAGAGAGATTTAGTTTTTTTTTCAAAAATTTTGAAGAAATTTGATTTTCCTAAAAAATTGATAAAATAAATGATTTATTTTGTTACCTTTAAAAACAGCCCAATGTAGTGCATTGTCACCATTATTGTCTTCAGAATCTAAATCAGCGCCTAGGCTAATCAAATAAGTCACAATAGCTGCATATCCAAATTGTGAAGCTGTTATCAAAGGTGTGTATCCCTTGTTATCTTTTTGATTTATATTTATTCCTTTTTCAACTAGAAAAATAAATAAATTAATCAAATGCTAAATCGTGGTAAGATTATTTTTACCAAGCAGTGAAATCATTTCTATTCTTCCTTTAGCACAGGCCCAGTGTAACGGTGATTGCTGAGCTCTATTCGAAGAAGAATCATATATCGCACCATTGCTTATTAAATACCGAGCAATTTCAATTGAGCCATCATAAACAGCCCAGTGCATAGGAGTGTATCCATTTGAATCGAATTCATTCAGAATGTTGAGGCCATTCTCATTAACAAACTGTTCAACCAACACCAATTTACTTAATTTAAAGAGAATTTAATTTTAAATAAATTCACAATTGTTTTAGTTTTACTTAGATCGGACTGCTCCGAAAATGGTTTTCAAGTCGATTGGAACAACTTTTTTGGGTCGGAAATTTTCCATTCTATCAGCTTGTCGAATTTTTAGAGTAAAAACAGGCTTTTTAGAGGGACAAGCAAAGTCTTCCAGTAAGTAGACTAGCTTTGAGCAAAGATTATTTGGTAAATCAGGTAGTACAATCATACAAATTTAAGCTGGCTAAAATAATCGATTTTGAAAAAATTTAGAATTTATTTTTTGATTGTTATTTCCATGGAAATAGCTCGGCGAATTCGTGAGAGTAAAGTCATTACATTTAAATATTTTATTTTAAAATTAAAATTCCGAAATAAAATAATTTATTATTTAGGTCATTTGAATTTGAATTCTCTTTAAAGCTTTATATAAAAAGCTAATCATTTAAATATCTAATTTAGTTTTGTCACCAAAATTATGTCCTAACACTTTAAATTTTAAAAAATTTATTGCATTAAATATTTAAGCTATTTAGTATTTAAACTTTGACGCAGTTTTTAATCTAAAGCGAATCTAAGGGTAATTAAAATGATCAAGCTCAAAAATTGCTTGCTACACATGAAAAACTAAAAATAATTTTTAAAAATGATCATATACTTCAATGTGCACTTTTAAATTGCTGATAATTTTGGTTTTGAGGTATAGACAATCGCGTATAATATTTTTAAAAAACATAAATAATATTTTCTAGAACAAAAATACTGATGTTAGTGTCAATTATTTTTTGTTAGTACAATTAAATTAAATAATGTCAAATATGATTAAGATAGTAACTGTTTTATCTCTTTGACACCAAAATTGATTTAATTGAAACAAATATATATCCAAAAAAACTTTTTTTCAATAATTAATTAAAGACCTTCTAAAGCTGATTCCGACAAGATGAGTTTATTGGTGTTATACAAAAAGGAAATTTTTGAGCTAGACAATATTCACTATTCTCAAAATGTCTTTTATCGAAATCCCAAAAAACTTAAGCCAAGATGAGTCCATTAAACAGTTAAAAAAACTAGAGGAAAGGGAAAAGTTTACCTCCCTTTCTGTAGTTTTCGTAACTTAGAATCAGCTCAAGGAAATCTAGCTATGACTTTTGCCGATAACGATTGGACCTGTAAGCGGGCCACAGAGAATTTGCCTGGCGATGTCATTTGGTATCAATGTACAAAATGTACAATTCGTTTAAAGGTTTTAAAAAATAAATTGAATATTATTTTTGCCTATATTTAATTATTTTGGTTCTAATTTGATACTAATTGTATTACTTTTTTTATTTATGTACCTTTTTTATTATAATAGAAATAAAAAAATACATTTGTTCCTTAGTTCAGTAATTTTGTTTTTTATTTCAATATTAATAACATAATTGATAATTACATGCCATAGACAATATTTTGTTTATTAAAATGATTCAACTATTCAAGGACTATTTGTTTCATTAATTTAACCAATTTCTAGTATTCGACTATTCCATTATTAAAATTAAATATAATTCATTAAAATCTAACCTTAAACTATAATGAACATCGAATTACGTATCTTGGAAAAAAGTCAGCTTAAAAGCATTTCTTACTTATTCTGTTATGTATTTAATGAAATTCATAAGCAGTAATGGTCCAAAGACCGATTTTTGAGGTACACCACTAAAGACATTCAGCTAACTTGAGCTAGATTTACTCACAGTTAATTTTTGCTTTCTATTTATAAGAAAGTCTTTGAGCCAATTTAGAATTTTACTTGAAAAGCCATAGCCTTCATGTTTGGCCAGCAGTATTTCATGTCGAAAGACTTGGCAAAGTCAAGGAACACAGCTAATGCTTGAAAACCTAGGGCTTCAGTAATCAAGTCCAGAAGATTTGTGACTTACCAAAAACTCTCTGGAGAGAGGAAGTACATTTTTAAAATTTATTCAATTTTTTTTCAATATAAAATTATTTTGAAAATCATAAAAAATGATTTTAAGTGATAAATTGATAAATATCATCTTAATGGATTTTAGAAAAGTTTTTAATTTTAACCAAAAGAATCATTTTATTAGTCAAAATTCCCATAATAGTTCAAAAATTCAGGAAATTTTGTAAATCAATTTAAACTTGAGAAGATGTCGATTTAGAAGGCTTCACAAAAAAAAAAGTTTTGGTTTATACAAAAGCAAAAAATACGGTTTTTCACGATTAGTTATTAGAAACTGCTCTTTTTCAGGTAAAAACAACTCAGATTAATTTGTATTTGGCGATATTAAAGTAAAAAATTCAATTTTTTCGAGTTTATGATCAAATTTTTTTTTTTTAATTTTTAAATTAAAAATTTTGATGTAGTAGCACATCTTTTATTCAAAAATTTGAATTTATTTTTTCAACCCTAAAAAATACAATTGAAAAATATAAAATAAAAAAATTTGCAACAAAAAATTTAAAATGTGTTAAAATTGGACTAAGTTTATTTAAATTTATGCAAAATGATTATTTTTCTAAATTCTTCTAAATTTTAATTTTTTTTCATTTATTATTAAAATAAAATGAATATTTTGAATAAATTTATTAAATTTATACCATTTCAAGGTAATTGTAATTTAAGAGAAGAAATCAAAGATTTATTTTATTTATTTAAAAGCACAAAATAATGTCACAAAAAGGCTGGTTTTCAAGGATTCCTTTTTAAAATTAGATCATTTCAAGAACGAAATTGCTTTTCACGAAAATAAATTCAAAAATGATGCTGGTTAATTTATGACAAATATTCTTTAAAATTTTATTTAAATTTAAATTTTTTAGTCATTCTTAAACAAAAGATTCTTGATTCAGTAAGTCAATCGTCAACAAACTTTGACCTCAAAGATGTAAATCAAATTTTATTCCTTTCCAAGACAGTTGAAGATATAAATCTGATAACAAAAGCAATTATATTGTAATTTTAGATTTAATATTTTAAAATTAGATATTATTATACTTTTGATTCAAGACTTTTGCAGCACACAAAAATTCCCAGTCAACAATTAGATGGATTAGGAACGCAGCTAATGAGACTTGCCTATGTTCTAGACAATTCCGATTTGGGCATAAAAATACTAAACGATAAGGTAGAATAAATAAAATTTTACTAAAATTTTTTTTAATTTTTAATTATTGTTTTTAGGAACTTAATCAAATTTTCAGATCCGGATATCCTAAATTAATTCTGATGGATAAACTAGTTAAAGATAAAAAATATGATATAGTTGTTGATTTATTTCAAAAATATATGAAGCAATACCAGGATACCAAGTCAAGATCGACAAATAAATTTTTGTTTCCTCATGATCAGTTTGTTGTAGTGTCCATGTGCTTATACAAAATGGTAAGTGCTTATAGTGAAAATAATTTCTAAATAAGCTTTTTTAAAGAATAACAAAGAAGCAATGGAAAAAATGAAGCAGATAATGAGTATGATAAAAGTAAAAAGACTAGAATTTGTCAATACTTCTTTGTCAAGATGTTTTTTGCTTGCGTTAAATCAAAATGAACCTGAATATGCTTTGAGGTTGGTTTCAAAATTTGAAAATTTAAACACATCTCTTGGACTTAATTTGTCTGTAAATGGATAAAAAATTTTAAAATTAAAAATATTTTCTATTTATTTTTTGAAGATAATGGCCTTATGCAAAATTGGGTTTATTGACGAGGCTTTACGCATTGTTGAAAATATTATAAATTCTAAAATGGATCCAAATGAAACAAGATTTGAAGGACGTTTTTTCCAAAGTTGCATATCTGCTCTGGAAGAACAAATCAATAGTTCCAAATTTTTAGAATCTTCTAATCAAGCCAAAGAAAAATTTCAAATTCTAAAAAAGATTATTTATAATGACAATAGATTTATTAGCTTTGATTTAAGTGATTTATGTAAGAGACCAATGTAAGTTTTATCTTAAACAAGAATAAAAACAAATAAATAACAATTTTTAAAAAATTTATTCATTACAATTAATTTTGTTGTTTTTGCTTTCATAATTTTTAGATTTTTGTAATTAAATATAAATTAAAAAAATTAACGGGTGCCCAATTATGTCTGTCCGAATTAGAAAAAACTTAATGATAAGATAAAGATAAAATTATGAAAATTTACAATCCTATACAAAATTTTATTTTTTTTGTCAATATTAATGTTTTTTTATTTTTTATTATCTCTTATGCCATGCGCTCAAGTGTGACACATACTCTTACCCTATTTTGTCCTCGATGGTCAAGAAAATTCGAATACCAGTATGATACATCATTTTGTAGAAAATTTTATATTGATTAGATTTATAATTTTATATTAATTTATATTGATGAGCTATAGTTTATTTTAATCCGATGATTTTTGCACAAGTTATGATGAAAAAACATCAAAAATTAAGAAATTTATTAAAAAAGATAATATTTATTAAAAGAACCTTTTTTTAAATATTTTTTGATCAAAATTAGATATTGACTTGTTATTATAAAAATAATAGTGTTGGACGGCAGCCAACTTTGTCGGACTTGAACGATAGTCGAACGACCGTAAGGTGGCCGTTCGACTATCCCCTAAATAAAAACCGACCGTAAAGTGGAAATATGAAAATTTTTATTTTAATTTTTTTTATATTAAAACGTTTTTTTAAAAAAAAAAAAAAATTCCGAATTCAAAATTAATATATATAATTTAAGGATTTCTGAAAAATATCGAAAAAATTTGAATTTGAACTTATTCAAAATATTTGATAAATAATAAATGCTAATTTTAATGTCTTTAAATTTTTTTAATCATCTACGTAAAATTTTATTTTGGACCGTTTTATGGTCGGTTTTTATTTAGGCCGATAGTCAAACGGCCCCAACACTAAAAAATAATAAGTTATGAACATAAGTTTAAATGTGAATGTAAGTTTTGACACGCACCCATACTGACATTTAAACACTGTACCAGATAAAGTGTCCATACTCACTTTTAAACTTTAACACTTGAGTGATTAAGTGATTTTACAAGGCTTTGCTCGTTTAGATTTTCCCTTAGAGCTAATGCCTAATGATGCTAACTTATTAAAAATTTTTAAATTCAATTCAAATTAAATCAAAAAATTTAAAAACTTTTTTGAGAAAAAAAGAAAGTAAAACGCTTTAAAAAAAAATATTTTAGCTTAGAATGTCATCATTAAATTTTAAAGTGTTTTCGACATGAAATTTTGTGAATTAATGTGTTGAGATCTTTACTAAAATACCGCTCGACAAAAGTGCTTGTAGCTGGTATTGTAAACCAAATATGGGCAATTTGGCTAAAAATTAGAAAACGCTTAGAATTTTTATTCCAAAATTTTTTTGTAGACTTATTTTGACTTGTTGGCTCCCTAATAAAATGCTATTTATTTTCATGCTTCTTTTTTTTCCCCTTTTTCCTGAATTTTAGCTAAAGATAACTGAAAGATTATAAGACCCGTCATTAGATTAACAATATGCCAATCAATCAGGGCATGGTATTTATGTTGGAAAGGAGTTATTCTCATATGCTTTAAAGAATAACTCCCCCGTGTCTGAATCTTTATCTTTTCTCCCAATTTGTTTATATTTCCATATAAAGGTTATTTGATCAGTTATTTGATCGTTTTTTTCACCGATAGCATAAAATCTATTAAAACTTGCATTATGCCTCGGTTTTATTTGTCCTAGTTCATCGCTAAATTCTTCAAAATGACTTTTTTAAAATTTTTGACATGCTATATTTTAGACATGTCAACTTCGAAAGCTAAAAATTTTTTTTCAAGGCAAATAACCTTTTTTCACTTTATAATTGTTTAAGTTTTATTTTGAATGAAAAAATTGCCATTTTTTTAATGAATAACGTTTGTCAAGAAAATATATCACCTAAACATGTTGCACTCCAAATTTAAAATTATAACTTGACATCTTTTCGTCAGACAAAGGACAAAGTTAATTTATATGTGAAGAATTTGAAGAAGAATATAAGGAAATGGTCGCGCATTTAGCAATTAGTTATCACTTAATATGTGATTAGATCATTAGGATTTATACAAAATTTTTGAATAGATAATTAATTTCTCTACTAAATGTCTTTTTTTATATATTAAAAAAATAAATTAAATAAATTAAAATTAATTTTTCAAAAATTTATTGAATCCGTTCATAAAATAATATGTATGCTTGGGCTTTTAGAACCTTAGCTACGCTCACTTCACTCACATGACTATCACTGATATAAAACCACTTGTCATTTATTTCTTCTGATCGGCTATCACTGTCAGTCTGAGTTTCTCTTATTTTACCACATTTAAAATCATTAAAAACCTTGTTTAAATGACATAATCGATGATTGACCAAAAAAGTCTCTACATTATCGAATTTATTAGGCTCATGCAAAGACTTAAGATCCTTCATACCCGGCCTAACATATGCAGTATAGTGGCCAGAATTTAGTCGTCCACTATGCTCAACTAAACCATACAATGAATACTTTGTCTGTCCATTTTCATTAAAACACATCTGACTGGTAAATGGCGACATATCTAGTATTAAAGGAAAATCAATGTGTATATTTGATTTTTCTAGCCTAAATCCAAATTGTTGAAATCTTTTAATGTGAATTGTCAAAATTCCGGGTAGATTACAAATAATATATTGTTTTATTGCTAAGGAATAGACTTTTTTTGAATATTTTTTTGAACAAAAATCACATATTATTTTATCATTGAGTAATTCTTTAGAGGTAAAATTTATTAGGCAAGATTCAAGAGAGCATGCTTCCGATTTAGATTGTTTTGAAATACTGAGCATAGCCATAAGACGATAATAATTGAGTGATTTTATTTGATTGATATCTGTATGACTTTTTTCCGTCACTTCCTCATTAGCTAAATTTTCAATAAGTTCATTTTGTTCATTTTGTTCATGTTCATTGATTTCCACTTGTTCGATTTTATCACTAAGTTCATTATTAACATCATTTTCCTCTTCTTCGTCCATTTCCTTTTCATTTAATGAAGTTGATTTGTTTTTTTTCCTAGCTCGTCTGGCATCTTTTTTTATTTTTTTCAACTGATGTTTCGAAATCTTTTTCTCTCTTGGATCAATTATACTATCATCATCATCTTGAATTAGTTTATTTTCTTTTCTTGTATTTTTAAATCTTCCTTTTGCCTTATGGCTGATAAGTTGATCCTGAAAGCTTTTTTCTAATTTTTTATTAGCCAATATGGGTAGGCTCAAGTCTAAAAATGGCTCGATTCGTTGAACACATGTCTCACATTCATTACATACAATTGAACTCAAAAGATGTCCACCAAATAGTCTATCTATCAGTGTGTGACTTGCCAACCGACCATACCCTAGAAAAATTATTTCTTTTAAAATTTAATTAAATAAAAAGTATTTTTTATTGACAAGTGTTTAGCTCAGAGTTGTTTAAAAGTCATTAAGTCAAAGTCAAGTCACTAGAATTGACTTGAATTTTATTTTTAAAATAAATCCGTATCTCGGATTTATTAATGCGGCCAAAGTCTTTGAAAAAATATAAATTCAGATACATTTAATGTTTTTGAAAACAAAATTGATAAACTTGATTTAAACAAGCTATTATAATGAGGCTAAACCCTCGTTACATGTGCTGGCACATCATAGCTTTCATTTTATTATTATTATTATATTATTAAATGAATTTTTTTTTAAATTTCAAGCCAGATTAAATTACTTGATTTCAAAATTTTTCAAGACTTTAAAACGACTTTTTTTCTGACTTTTGCGCAAGTCTGGTATAGTCTTATGCACCTAACGTCAATCTATTTTTTGGTCTTGATAAATTATTTCTATTAATCTATTGTATCTTTTAAATTCTATAAAAAAAAATTTATAAGACAAGTAGATTTCGCGGATTTTTATCAGATTCAACAAGGATAAACCATTTAAAAAAAAATTGTTCAATAAATAAACTTGTAAAAGATTTGTAATTTTTTGTTTTTCCGATTCCTTAGGAAATTTATTTTTAAATTATATTTCATTATATGCAAAAACTAATTATCTTATTTAGTACAATTTTTCAACCCCTATATTTAAAACAAAAAAAACATATACTGATAATAGAGTGAATTTTTTTTTCCATTATTTATGCATATGTTTCATTTATTTTTTATTTTTAAATTTTCAAGGTTGACTCAGAAAAATTTTTTGAATTTTTTAAAAAGATTGTTGGTACTGAAACTATTTTATTTTAAAAATAAGCTTCGCACGAAATAAATCCTCAGCAATATTTGAATTTTCAAATTTGATCTTAAAACATTGATCTGCATACATTAAAAAATTAATCAGTTTTGTATGTGTGGTACAAAAAAAATTAAAAATTTTGGATTTTACTCCATCAAGCTAGAGAAAATTCAGAATAAAATGTTATATGTAAAATCATTTTTTTTTAAAATTTAAAACAAAAATTTTTAGTAAAACTTTTTAGATTTATTGAAATTAAAAATTAATTTTGTATTCTTAATTTTTTTTAAGATGCATTAAACTAGTTTTGGGAGTATACAATTTTTTTCAAGTCGAGTCGCCTCGGCTTACCTCGAAACCTCGAAAGAATCTAAAATTTTATCAAATCTCGGATATCAAATATTAAACAAAACAAATGAGAATGTTTTAATTTTTTTTTTAATTTTTGAGGGAATAAAATAGAAAATTAAATTTTTTTTGACAACTCTAAAAAAATTATTTTTCAATGTTTCAAAGTATGCAGATTAAAATTTTAGAGTCATTTTGAAATCTTCTTACAAAACTTGTTGCTTTCAAATTGATCATTGAATGTTCATTAATTTTTTACAATAGATGACTTAAAACTTAATTCTTTAAAATAAAAATTTATATAAGAATTGAATAAAAAAAGTGCTAGAAAAAAGTCTCAAAAATTTTTTTCCATTATTTAAATGACATCAAATCTTAGCTAGAATTTTATTTCTTGATTACAGCCTTAAAAATTTATTAAATTAAATGAAAATTTAGCCCGGAAAATATTTTTAGATTTAACAAATTAGTATGGTTTCATAATAAAGTGGGTAGTTCGAATTAAAAATAAATATTTAATTAATACAGCTTTTTACAAGTCATTGAATCAAAATTTAAATTATCCATGCTTATTTATTTATATGCGTTTAGTTAGGCTTATCGGAATCTTTTGCGGATATTTATCATTTTGATTAAAAAAATAAATAAAAAAAATTCATTTTTTCAAAAAAGATTAAGAGTATGTATAAATTAAATATTTGATAAGCTTTTGTGATTATTTTTAAATGAAAAAATTCAAGAAAAGTTACCATCTTATTTCGTACAATTGATACTTGAAAAATCCTTAAAAGCCTCATTGTTAATAATTTAAGAAAATTTTTTTTTTTAATGAAAATTTTTTCATTAGATAATTTTATATAAAAACAACAAATTTTATTTACTTTTAATTTTTTTCTTAGTTATTTCGTTTAAATTTAATGGTTTTGTTACTTTGAAGTATTCCAATATGGCTAATCTTCTGCGATTGAGTTCTTCTGATTTAACAGCATCGAGTAAATTTCGCAAAAGTTCATGACTGTCTTGCTGCTGAAAACCTTTAAAAGTAGGCACTTTCTTGCATACAGAGCTAAATAATGAGGACGGATTTTGGCATGTTTTAGAATTATTCATTTTTTCGATTATTTCAAGAAGATTTTTGGTCAATTGGCCTGGACTTTCTTTTAAAATTAAATTCAGTTCTTTCACTTTTATTGACTTTTGATTCTCATTTTTATCATCATATTTATTTTGGTCATCATTTAAGCTCAACGATGAGATTTTCAAATTCTCAGTGAATTCAGATTCTTCATTTTCACTAATCTCAGAGTCAAAATCATCCGAATGCTTGATTGTGTATTTAGAATTTATTGAATTAATATTTTCGTTGAGTAAATCAACTAAATAAGGCGTTTGGGCTAAATTTTGTAAAACTGAATTAAAAAAACATGTATTTCCCAGATTGTTTAATCCACATACAGAATTGTAAATAGTACTTTCATCTTTCTTCATTTTAATAGTGCTCAAAAGGTCTAAACGATTGATTAAATTTAAAAAATAATTTAGCTTATTTTTTTTTTAATTTAGAAATTTTAAATTATGAATTAAAAATTCAAAAATTATGCATGTTTTATTATTTTATATTGTAAAGTTATTAGTGTTAGTATTGTTATTTATTTTTACTTTTGCTTTATTTGGCGCCAATTCGGGGGATGTTTAAATAAAAATTAAGAAAATATCCTTGAATTTTTTTTTTCCAAAAAATAAATTTAAGCAAAGAAACTTTGACTTTTTAATCTCCTTAATAAAAATTTAGATTAAAAAATTATGAAGAAAATTTAATTTACGTTAATTCAGATGAAACATTAGCAACCTTTTGTTCTGGTAAAGATAAATTTAGTTCCGTTAGTTAAAAATCTTCTTCTTTCATTTTTCAACAAATGAAACCATATTTTATAAATTGTCTTTCAAACCATACTCATAAGGAAATTGTATATATGGCGTTGTGAAATTCAAATATAAATTGAAAAATATTTTTGCCTTTTTTGATAGATTAGAACAGAGATACTAGCCTACTTATTTTTTAGGATACCTACACGAGACTTGGTAGTTTACATAAAATATAAATTTTTTATTAATTTTTTTTTTATCCAAATCAAAGATCAATTTAAATCTTATATATGCTTTATTTTTCTTTTTTTCTTATATAAAAAAATTATACTTGTTATAAAAGCGACAACAAAGTATGCTATAGTTTTTTTTATTTTAGTTATTTTTGATTTATCAAAAAAAAATATCGTTTATATTGACTTATTGAATAAGCAAAAAATTTTAATTAATTTCCCAATGTTCCTGGTTGTTGTTGTTTTATGAATTTGACCAAAGTGAATGCATTTGGTTGATTCCAAATACACAAGCTTTTTCAAAATCTACCATTATTGGCCTTAAAAATATTTAAGTTTAAAACAAACGTAACTGACAGTCAATTATGTCAAAAAGATTGGATTATTTTTCTAAATGATAGTAAAGACTATGATTATTACTTAATAAAATTATGGCTAAAACAGTGTTGAATTTAGAAAAAATTTATTAGACCAAAAAAATTAAATAAATTCTAGATAAAATATTTTTATAAGGTGATTATAAAAGTGTTTAATTGAAAATTAAGCTTAAATTTTTAAATCGCTTTTTATACTAGACGTAATTTTATCCGAAAATAATTTCCTAATCTCTTTAGAGTTATAAATGTTTTATTTGATTCAATAAAAGCTTGAATTTAAAACAGAAACCTCAATCAATATTTAGTTTGAATTTTCAATCTAATTTAATAGATTCAATTAGTAAAAATTCTTCGATTTTGGGTTTAAATAATCTAAAAATTTTGTGATCATTTTCAAGGGTCAAAATAAAAATTTAGTATTTAATTAAGTAAATATTTTTTTTTAGTTTTAAAATTAATTTAATTTATTTGATATTATGAATTCAAATAAAAATATCTTCTTTTTTTTGACACTCATTTATATACATTAAAAATACAAAATTGTGTCTTACTAAAAAAGGCCTTTTCCCGACTGATAATGTAAAAAAAAATCTAAAAAATTTCTATAAATAAAAAACTTGTAGTGTGAAGGCAGATATTTCTTTAATATATTAATCTTCTTAATTTTATTTTAAAGGATTCAATCAAATGAAAAATGAAAAATTATTTTTATATTTTAAAGAACAAAAAAACTCTTAAATTAAGAAATTATGTTTTGTTTGATGATGCTGATTTAATCCTAAATATAAAAATAAGTTTTAAAAATAGAAATGTTGTTTAAAATTTTGTATAAATAATTATATTAAACACTTTTATTAAAATTTGTGTTGAGTATCGTCAAGATTGTTTGACGATCCAGTGGCCGTCATTGACGATAATAAATACTAATTAATATATAATTTCTTATCAGAATTTTTTTATTTTTACTATCTTTGCTTAATAAAATTTTAAAGCTCTTTAGTTCTTCATCAAAAGGATATGATTTGTTTCATTTTGAGCATTAAGTGGCTTTTTTGTTAGTTTATTTAATAGAATATTCTTTTAATTTAATCTATAAAGGATGTAAATTTTTGACACATGAAAAATATCATAAAGTTTTTTATAATGAAACTTAGCTCTTCAATTTTTAAAAGGAAATTTAGCTTTATTAAATATCAAAATTTAATTATTAAAATTATTTTTAAGATATTGATTAATTTTTTTTTCATTTCTAACAGAATGATCCATGATTAAAATTAATAAATTCCAAGCTATCTTTTCATTAAGGAAAATATAAAACAGTTTAATACTAATATTGGTATTGATAATAAAACCTTACGTTCTGCTTTAGATTATTCTTTCGTGTTTTTAGGTTCTTTATTACTAATTTTAAATAAGCATTAATTTTTTTCATAGGATATTCTAATGATTTTTATAAGCATATTTTTGCCGTCACTATAAAACAACAAATTATCAATTATTCATTCGATAAATTAGAAAATTTAATTTTTCGTTTTCAATTAATCAACCAAAACGTTCATTTAAAAAAAATTCATAAGGGAGTTCCTTTTACTAGATTCGATTTATGACGTATTTTTTTCTTTTCGAAAAGTAACTTTTTGATTTTTAAATTCAAAATGTTCTTATTCAAATTGAGTTTGTCAGAGAAAAAAAATTTAAATTATTTGACAGTTATTAATAATATCATTCAATTAAATCGAATTTAAACGTCATAAAATTAGTTTTTTTAGTGACTTTACAATGATGTTTAATCTTGATTGAAGATTTATTTATGATATTTGATAAATTTACAAGCTTAAACTAAAAGCTTTTAATAATTCGATCTTTATTTTAAATATAATGAAAATCTTTTTCTTAAAATAAGATTATGTATGTATTTTATTACTCGTTTAAAAGAACATTATCATTTAGGAAATAATTTTTAAAAGTTGGATTTCAATTTTGTTAATGTTTAAATAAAATTTTAATAATTTTTTTTTTGATTTTTTAATCAATTATTAAAGCAAAAAAATAAATAAATACTTAGATATGAATTAACTTTTTTACGTAAAATTTATTTATTGATTAGTATATGTTTTTACATGTAAAAAAAAAAACAGAAAAAAAAAACGTAATATCAAAAATTATTAGTTTTTTTTTGCTAAATTCAAATTTTTTAATAGATATTTTAATAAATGTATATTTTTTTTTAAATAAAAAACTTAATTTCTATTTGATTTTTGACTAAAATTTAGGTTAACTTTCACTATTTTTGTGAATAAAAGATTAAAATCACTAAATAAAATATATTAAAAAATATTTTTAATTTAACTCAATTTTATTTACATAAAAGACATAAAATTTAAACAAAATTTTCTTAATTTAACTTTAGCCTTTTATATCAGTGATATTAGCATCTGCTGTTTCTTTGAATTACAATTTTAAAAAAAGACTTTATAAGGTAGTCGGCATAATTTTGCATTTCTTTAAAAGCAATGTTATTTGAGTATTTTTTTAAATTCGTTTAATTTCTTTAATTAGATAAAATAAAATAAAATAAATGAAAAATTCAAGTTTTAAAACAACCAACAGCTAAGTAAATTTCAATTAAAAAAAATCTAATCAATAATTTCATAACTGACGAATCTTTAATTTCTTTTTAAAAAATTAAATCAAAATTTTTAAAATAAATTTTGAGCTCTGTTAATAAGCTTATTTCAATGAATTAGAGTAATTTTTATAAATTTTTTTTCTAAATCTTTCAATGTATATTTGATCATACATATATAGTCCCGGAGATTAACATTGATTTAAAGTGTCAATAGATGCTCCTAGATAGAGGGTTTTCTTAATGTAAGCCTTCTTATTAAAAATTTTATTTTACTGAATTTTATCAATTTTATGGTAGATTTACAATGAAAAACTTTTTTCCTAGAATAAAAAGTGTTCCTCTGTCTACTTTTGCTAAGAATCCTTTTTTCCCCTTGCATAAGAACTGTCCTATAAGTTCTTTATCTTAGAATTATTTTTTCAAGAATAAAAAGCGCCCTTTTGTGTCTTTTGTGTCAATATGACTAAGTTTTGTTGAGAAAAGGAAAGATATATAAATTTAAAATGCATTCTCAATTAAGAACACTAAAGATCAATTTTGAATATTTGAATTATTAATATTAGATAAAATCAAATGGTATGATGTGACAAGTTTTTTTCCGTGAGAGTAAGAATTCTTCACTGACATGCTACAATTTTATTAAAAATAATGATTTCTAAACTCTTTTCTATAAATCTTTTTTTTAAATAATAATAAGAGCATTCCTATGATATTGAAATTATCACTAAATAAAAAATTTTTTTACATTTTTTAATAAAATTTTGTTTGTTTTTTAAAACACAGGTACGACATAGACATTTAATATTTCTCATTGAAATACGTACTAGTTTAAATATTTTCTCATTTAAATTATTAAAATCAAAACAAAAAGCATAAATCCAGTCGTTTTAGTCGTAGTCATACTAAACAATGTACACAATAGATACATTTAATAGCTCATTTTTTTTAAATACTCCAAATTTTGAATAATATAACCCAAAATTTCAATAATATACTACAAAATTTTATTAGAATTACATTAATTAATAAGAAAAAATTTTAAAAAATAAAATGACACTTTTTTTTTTTTAAATTGACACCAAATTAATTAGAAGTTATAAACCAAAAATATTCTATTTATTTAATTTAATTTAACGCCAATTCTGACAATGTATTAAAAAGTAAAAAGTAAAATAAAAGACAAAAATGGTGATACAAATAGTAAAAAATATGAAATATAGATTATTTAGTTAATTTAGTTTCAATTAAGAATAATTTATACATAAAAGTTTGTTTGTACTTACAAGGGTTTTAACTTATGCATAATTAATTTAAATCTAAATTTAAACCAAAAATATTTAAAAAAAAATATATATATTTTTTACGGCAAATTGAAGTTTATGATCAAATAAAAAATGGTCATGCTCAAAAAATATCACTAAAAGAAGATTTTAAATATTTATCTGTATTAATATTTGAGTAAAAATTTTATTTCAGAAGCATTTTTTCAACATATTATGCTACACATAGTTTTAAAAAAAAAATATTTTTAAAATTATGAGCATGTTGATCATAAACTTCAATAAGCCTATTTTACCACATTTATTTGGACTATTTTACCACATTTATTTAAATGGTCTTTTTAATTTAATTGGTGTCAAAATTTAGAAAAAAAGTAACATTTTATTAAATCAGGTGTTATTCTTAACTTATTATGTTCTACATTTTATCTTTTTAATTAATTTGCAATGTTTTCGGGAATATCATCAGCATAATTTACGAATGTCTGACAATTCTTAATTTATATTTTAATAACAATTATTGTACAATTAGATTTAATTCTCAAATCAATAATTTTTAATCAATAAAACGTTTGAAACTCAAGTCCAGTATCTTTAGTCGTTTTACAAATAAATTCTTTGTCATTGTGTAACTGAATCTATTCTTGGTCTCTTGAATATATTTTCCTGTATTGACTCATCAAGAAAATTACCAGTCTTTTGAGTTATTCCAACAATTCACATTCTTAAACACAATCGTAAGCCCTCGCTGTACTTCTTTTATTTTCGGGAATATCATCAGCATCTATTGTTTGTATCTTTAGTTTTTAATTTCAATTTCTGAATTTGGATTTTTAAGTGTCAAAAAATTTGGATTCATTTTAATAAATGGTCTTTTTAATTTAATTGGTGTCAAAATTCAGAAAAAAAGTAACATTTTATTAAATCAGGTGTTAATCTTAACTTATTATGTTCTACATTTTATCTTTTTAATTAATTTGCAATCTTTTGAAGTTTATTTTTATTCTTGAATTAAATAATTTTAAAATAATTTGAAATTTATACAAATATTAATTTTGGAACTGCGACAATATAAATTTAATAAATTGAGATATCATGTAGAATTATTCTCAATACTTGCCTATGGTTAGCTGCACATGAAAATACGTTTCTGTATTAAATATTGATCAAAAACTTCTTTATGCAGTCTTAATAATTAAATTATATTTTATTAAATTGTTAATTTTGTAGCTCATTTAATTTTATCATGGTGTAAGGGACTCATGATCCAAAAAAGTTAATCTTGATTGCACTACTTTAAGTTCAGATTAAAATATTAAAAATATAATAATTATATATTTTATGTATAGAAGTAAATAAAGATTAAAATAACAGATAAATAGGTGCGAGTTTTTTTTCTCTAATAGGCATGGGAGAATTAAAATTTGGCTAGAAAAATAAATTTTTGCGGTATTTTATTCAAAATAGGAGTACGTTTCGTTTAAGTTAGAGTATCGTTTTTTACGTAAAACGGTTTAAATATTTTAAATTTAATTTATTATTTATTTGGATCTATTGTTGACTACTAAAGCATGAATGTACAATATATTTACAAAAATAAATTATCTAAAATAAAATGCTTGATTAACCGAATGCAAAATAAATAATAAAATTATTTTTTATATTCAAATTATTGTTAAAAAATATTTTCTGTAAAAGATTAAAAATTTTTTCTTTTTAATAGAAAAAAAATTTATTTTTGTTTATTTTGATATTTTATTATTGTTCTTAATATTTATCACTATTTGTATATCAGCTTTAAAATGTTTTTATTTAAGTTAAATTAAATTAGAAACATTAAAGCAATAAAATTTGATTTTTTTCCAAATATTTAGTTTTATTTTAATCTTTAACTCTCTTACGTTTAAAATCTATATGTATATATTTATCTGCCATATTAAACTTGAAATTTTAAAGTGAGAAAAAAAAATCATTCACAATTGGATAGATAAATTATTATTTTTTTACCACTCTTTTTTAAATTTAAAAAAAATTTAATCTATTTTAGAATTTAAAATTATGAGTCTGAACCAAACTCTAAATTCAAATTTGACAATAAGGGAACTTTTTCCCATAGTCTCCTCTGTGGCATTCACACTTGTTTTGGTTTTTTTTTCCAGCATTGCACTAAATATCATTTCATTTCGAAACATATGGATTCAAAAAGAGTTCACCATTATCAATACCTTGATTTTAAACCTTATAGTAGCAGATCTTACTTATACAATGGGTATACCTTTTTTTGTTTATCAACTGTTTTCTCAATCATGGCTAATGGGAAAATTGGGTTGTAAATTATTCATTTTTTTTGAGTTTAGTGGAATAATTGTCGGAATTTTTACCGTGTGTGCTCTAAGCGTAGAAAGATATTTCGATGTAACAAAATGTATAAAAAAAACCATGGACTCCTATTCAAATAAGTTTAAAATTTTTGTTACTACTTTATATATAGTTGCTCTGTGGTTATTGTCTCTAGCGTACATCCTTCCATTTGTTATCAGCATAGATATTTTCAGAATGAGAGACATGTACGAATGCAATTCAAGCTGGTCAGACAATAGCTTGAAGATTTATTTCACAATTAAATTTCTGACCATGTTTATGATGCCTTATTGTGTCATTTTATTTTGTTCTATTAAAATTCTTATATTTTTGCTCAAATGGAAGATAAACTGTCAAAGCAGAAAAGGCACTTGGTTTTCTTATATTTTTGGCACAAACTCGTCTCAAAAAGAATTGTTTAAAAAATTGGTAAAAGTCGAAAAAGATGATTACAAAAAAGACTACCAAACAGTTATTTGCAATGTTTCATATAAAAGTAAAAAAGTTAAAATTAGCTACTTAAGTTCAATAAGGCGCAAAGCAATAATTCTTGTGTTGGCTATTGTTTTGATGTTTTTAGTTCAATGGTTACCATTATGGATATTCCAATTTCTGGTCTTATTTTCTAACACTCAATTTGGCAACATTCAACTAATCAATATGCTGTCCAGTACTTTGTCTTATTCAAATACAATTGCAAATCCTTTGATCTACATTATCCTAACAAACAAGTTTACGTTTTTCATTAAAACAAAAAAAATCAATAAATAAATCTGTGAAATTTTAGTAGCATTTTTTTTTAAATAAAAAATTCTTAATATTTTGTATTAAAAAGAAAAAAATTTATAAATTTTTATAGTCAATTTTGAATTGACAACGAAAAATTCCATCTAACCATTAGTCAAATAAAACAAGTTTAAATCTTTTCCAGCTATCAAATTATTTTAAACAGAATTTACATTAAAATAGGAAAATTAAATAATTTCGTAAATGCAAAAAAATTTCTGTTTTTTTTCAAGTAGTAGTAGTAGTAGTAGTTCTTGCTGCGACACCTAACATGTAGATTGTCTGAGCCCATCACCGCCAATAGGCCG
>VANL01000328.1:0-41007 GCA_006352455.1 Brachionus sp. 'Tiscar' | reverse complement strand
TTAGAGTTTTTTTTAAAGCTTGTGAAAGAATAAAATATTGATAAACAAAATATCAAGATAAAAAAAATTTTTGAAAAATTTTTTCTACAAATCATTCTTAAATAAAATTTAATAATTTTAATTTTAAGAACAAATTTTCTAAATATTTAAACAGGTTAAAAAAATAAGCAATTTTTTAATTTTTTTGTCATTTTTATTCTACTCTCTTTAGTCTAAATCTAATATTAGCAAATTTTCAATTATATCTTATAAATATATCAAGTTTTTTTTTAGACACGTATTCTTGTTTTGTTAATTGTTAATTTTGTGTTTATAAGAATTCAATTTTTTTCGTAGATAAGATTATTTCAAAGAGTGTAATACTAATTTTTTTTTAAAAATTTAATACAATTTTTTAATATAAGTCAATATTTTTAATTCAATACTTTTTGTTAATAAAAAAAAATATTTTTTTAGTATTTTTTTGTTCAATTTATCTCTAATTCATCTTAATTTTAAATTTAAAGAGTTAAGCTTTTTTTTTGTTTTTAATCTAATTTTTTTCTAATGAGCATGTTCGTCCAAACTAGTTTAGTAAAAAATTGATATTTTTTTTCAATAAAATCATTTGAATGCATTGGTGCATGCTTTGATATGATAATATTTTACATAAAAACCATCCAGATAAATTTCTAAAATTGCATCTATTACACACTATAAATTTCTTCCACTATTTTTCACACTTAAAATATTTATTTAAAATATTATTTTCTTACTTAAACTTGCTTCTATTTGATTTATTCAAACAATTTTTCTTTCATATTTAGCTTTGTTATGTTGTTTTAACTAAAATATTTAATCAAATTTGATGTAATATTTATTTTTAATAAGTAATTTTTTAAATAAGTAAAATTTCAAAATTTCTTAATTAAATTTTTATTTTTTTAATTATTTTTAGTTGTAGACAAAAATTCTTTTTTATGTTGTTTGATACAAGTGGTTTTTGCTAAAAAATTTACATCAATTGCTGCTTCTTTAAGCATATTTAGATGTTCTTCATCCGAGTCGGATTCTTCTTTCTTTGTTTTTATCTCTTTTTTGCTGTTTGATTTTTTATTTAAGTCACTTTTTTTAATTTCTACATCAATTTCATCTGAAACATATACATTTTTTAACAGCTGAAATTTAGAATCTTCTTTTTTTGATTTATCTTACATAAAATCAAAATAAAAATTTAAAGGAAAAATAATTGAAAATTGAATTTCCTTACTTTTAGTTTTGTTTGAAAAATTTGGTATTAATTCAATTGATCTTGATATTAAATGTGTAAAAATAATTAAAAAAAGTTGATTATTTTTTTACTCGTCTAATTTTTTCCTAAGTTTTTTTGCTACAAATTCCTGGAATTCAGGAGTCACTTCACATGAATTGGGATCTTCAGTACATTCTTGATGACGCTTTGACAATGGTTTTTCTGTCTTATCGCATTGTTTCAAGGAATCAAATGAAACTGCTACTTCTCTTAGCTGTCTAATCCGCAAATCTTCTTCTTCATCACTCGATGAAGAACTTGATGATGGCATTTTAAATTAAAATTAATTTAAAATTTTTTTTTCTTATTTCTATTTCTTATTTTACATCTTTTCACCTAAACTAAATTAACAATTTTTCTAGTTTAGAGACAAAATATTTTTTCCCCTATTTTTCATATCTTTATCTAAAAATCTAAACGCTCAATAAGAATTAATATATTCTCCAAAAACTAGATTTACAAATAAATTATACCAGAGTCTTGTTAACCTTAAAAATAGCTTTATTGAAAAAAATTATATTGACTAACTCAAAATGAAACAATTTTTCAAAAATCGAATAAAGCCTCTAATTGATGTACATTATTTGACAAACATTGCACTTGCTTCAAGTTATTTTCTTCTCAAGAATATACCAAATCTCTGCGAATTTATTTTCGACTCTTGTTTACTTGAATGGAGAGAAGTAGAGATATTAATGCTTTTGGTTATCTCTGTAGCAGTCAAAACTAGACGAGCATCGACATGGCTTCAGCTCGTTAACACCGTATGCACTTTTTCAAAAGCAGCAAATGTGATTTTATATTGGAGGGAAGGCCCAATTCAAGTGTTTTCTTATTGCTTATTGTGGTTTTTACATTTTGTGTTTTTACCTCAGCCAGTTTACAAAGGTCCAGAAAAAATTCAATACTTTAGAAGTACAAATTTGGAACATGAGATTAAGCGTGACGATCGTATTACATGGCTAGTTTGTTTTTATACGCCATTGTCTCCTCCTTGCAAAGATTTCACTCCAGTTTTTGCTGAAATTTCCAACAAGTTTGGTGGTTTGAACAACCTGAAATTTGCAAAATTTGATGCAAATTTGTATCCAGATATAGCCAAAAAATTTAATATTAGCACTTCATCATTTAGCAAACAATTACCGACTGTGGTTCTTTTTGAAAAAGGAGTAGAAACTAAGAGAAGACCATTTATTGATAGCAATGGAAAAGTGTTTAATTATGTAATGAGTTATGAAAATATTGTCAAGGATTTTAATTTGAATAAAATTTATTTTGAATGTAAAAATAATCCAATTTTCGTAAAGGCTGTAAATGGAAACTCCAATACACAAATAGAAAAAAAAAATAGTTAAAATTATTCTATAAAATTTTTTAATCTCGAATAAAAGTTTCTAAAAAATTAAATTTCTCCAATTTTTTTCTTTTTCAAATTTTAGCAAATTCCTTATTTTTATTCAACCAACTTCGAGCAAAAATAAAACTTTTTTTTTAAATCATAGCTGAACTTCGTTCAAACCAAAATATAAACTTAATTCAACATTCGTTTCAAGTTTAATAAAATGTTAATAAGCAAATGTATCCCGAAATTATTTTATCTCGAAAAAAAATAAGAAATTTATACCAAAAATTTTATATCCCGAAAAAAATTTTAATAAAAAACTATTTAAGATTTAAGCCATAGTTGAAACAATAAAAAAAGTAAATTATTTAAAATTTTTTATTTGAATAAAAAAAGTTAAATTGATTAAAAAAAATTACAATAATAAAAAAAAATGGTTAATAGTTTGGATTATCCTTGTATCGGTTAAGTATAAGGTATAAGGAAGTCCAAATTTTTTTTTTATTTTCCTCATCTCTGATTTTTTTAATTAAACGCAATCGAGCTGGATCGCGATCTAATCGTGAAACGCGCTGTTTGCTAATGCTGTTAATTTGCCAAAAACGCCGAGCTTCGTTTTTTAAGTCGAGTTCACTGATCGCTGCCCCTCTTTCACTAATCGCTTTCTCGACACGTTCGCATTCTTCACTTTTTGAATCGCGCATTCTTTGCAATGCTTCATTGTTTTGGATCGACTCAAATTCTCATATTTTATTAAACGGATGCGGTTTATCATTTACATGTTAAACTTTAAATCGTAATTTTCGGCATTCATTTTTTTTGGCGTATATTTCTTAAAAACAAAATCGGGATATTCTTCTTATTTAACAATTAAGCATAATTTTCTTTTTTTTTATATCGGGATATATTTCTTATTTAATCGGGATATATTCTAATTAAATCATTTTTCATCGCACTTCTTATTTGCGAACAAACAAAGCCACAAATTGGAAAAAAACGCTCGATCCCCGTAGCAAAAGATTGTATATTAAGCAGAATTTGTGCTAAATTGTACAGTATGTTACAAAAAGTTAGAATCAAACTTTTTTTTAATTGGATATTCTTATTTTTCGATTTGTCGGTCATCAAAGAAAATAAAAATCCAAATTTTTTTTATTTCTTTTTTTTATTTATTCAATTATCGGAAAAATACAAATAAAAAGAAAAGTAGAAAAAATCCCAAAAGCAATTACTTCTGTTATTTAACCTAAAAAAAATATACCGAAAAACACACTTTAATGCTTTGTAGCACCTTGGTTTTTTGCCGAGTCTGGTGTTGGTAAAAAAACTGTTTCTTGCTTTGCATGCATTCTGATTTTAAAAACTTTTGAATTTTTCTGGAGTCAACTTGTTCAATTTGATCCCATGTTTGAAATAATCTTTTGCATATTTTTTATTTATTCAATAGCGAATAAATGAAACTTGTAAAATAGCTGCAGCCTTTAAAATTCAATTTATTAACATCTTTCAAATTAAAAAGGGTTTTTTGATTACCCTGTATATAGGAGAATTCAACTCGTATTTAAATCTTTGTTTGGTTTCATTTATCAATAAGACACAAAGATCCAGATGTGTTTGTTTTTTTAAGTGTTCAAGCTCATTCAGAAGATTTAATAAATTTAATAGATTTAATATAAACCCTTAGACAAATTGAAATATAATTTTAAAAAAATGAAATGGCAATATTTTTACAATCACTTTATATTTAATGAATTTCCTAATCTTGAGACAATTCCATTATTTATTAAATAAGATATTTTAAAATATATATGCATTCAGGAAAAGACCAAGATAAGTCACACTTTGTATATGTAAAATCCTCGATCCATTTAAAATAAAATCTTTTTTAAAATTTGTGCTTTTTTCTCTAATAAGAACACAAGTTGAAAGCAATACTTTAGTGTGTTTTTCAGAGGGTGATAATAGGACTATATCGTCACATATTATTCAAATGCAGAATTTATTTTATTGTCAAAATAAAATTTTTAGTGACCAGGAAAAAAATTAAAATGAACTATGTTTTTTCTTCTGGTCACATTGTAAGTGCAAAAAACATTTTGATTAAAAATTTTCTAAATTTGAAATACAAAGGAGAGAGTTGAACAAAACATATAAAATGTGAAACTCTAAAATTAAAACATAAACAAAATTTTCTAATTTTAAAATACTGAAAGAGAGAATTAAAACATAAAACTAGTAATAATTATTTAAAACAGTTAATAAAACATATAATAATTTTTTTACCAATCGAATGAAATACAATCTCTTGCCAGTATTTGAGTTATTTGAAAAAGTTGTCAAGTTAGAATCTAGAGTTGCCTTAACTTTACAAATTCCAGAGTCAGCTATAGCCAAAATAACAGTCAAAAAAGAGGCTAAAAAATATCTAGATTCAATCAAAAGTTTAGGAGAAAATGATGGTATTTTAAAATATTTGTGTCATGACAAACATAAAGTTCAAATAAACCCAGATTGTTTCTGTACAGATTGTTTTTTTTTATGTTTTTGTAACTTTTTTGGTAAATTTAGACTAAAATGTAATATTTTTTTTTTATGTTTTATTAACTGAAATTAGAAATTATTTTATGTTTTGATTCACTTTTATGGAAAATAAATTTATTTTTATGCTACGTTCTCTTTTTTTATGTTTTATTCACATTTTATATGTTTTAATCAACCTTGTCCAAATACAAATAAATATGAAATAAATTAGCTTGAATTTTGTGAAATGGCTTACCTATAATAAATTTCCTTTTTTTTAAGCAGACAAAAAATTAAAAGTTTTTCTTTAAAAACATCAATAATTTGCTAATTTTATCTTGAAATCCGTTTTACTTTGTGAACTAGTCTGATGAATGGTATTTATTTTATTTTATTTAAATTTATCTATTCGTATCATTTTCTTTATTTAAATAAAAATAAACCATATCCCCACTAAATAAACATAAATCTTCATCCATATATAGATAGATCGATGTGCTTATCAATTACGCTCAATGCAGATAATAAAATAACCTGCAGTTTATGCCAAAGTTTAATCTGATTATTCTCAATTCTCAGTGCGAATTCAAATTCAAAATTAAGATTGAATTAATTCAACAATTATTTATTTATGCTAGCTTTTTAATCTATTGAAAATAAAAAAATTCCTTATATGGAATAATCTTGCCTTTATTTTAGTACAACCCACTATTCCCTTTTAAGGAATTTGGTTGAGAATTTTGACAAGAACTGTTTTTTCTTTCGAATTATAAATACCAAAACAAATTCTTGCTAAAACATCATTCAGATAGAAAAATCAAAAAATATGTATATTTTTTTTCTAATCCTGTTCATAAAATTAGTGTTAAGTCGTCATTTTAGCAAATTGTAGCTAAATGTTACAACCTTTGGCTAACTTAACCAGGAAATTCGATCTTTTTTATTTAGGTTAAAACTAAATGAGCAAAAAGACTTAAGTATGACTAGAAAAAAAAAAAGAGAAAACAACATCATCATAAAAATGAGGTTAAACTTAATCTTTTTGTTAAATATTATCCTAAGTAGTTATTTAGCTAATAAGAGAAAATACGTCCAATTAATGGGCCTATATATTTCTGTTAAATAGTAAAAAAAAAATATACAATATAAAATACATTTAAAATTTAGATTAATAATAATTTTTAATTGCTCAAACAATAATCAAAATGTGTGACGATGAAGTAGCTGCCTTAGTTGTTGACAATGGTTCAGGAATGTGCAAAGCCGGTTTCGCTGGTGATGACGCTCCAAGAGCAGTTTTTCCATCAATTGTAGGTCGTCCAAGACATCAAGGTGTCATGGTTGGTATGGGTCAAAAAGACTCTTATGTAGGCGACGAGGCACAATCTAAAAGAGGCATTTTGACTCTCAAATATCCAATTGAGCACGGCATTGTGACCAACTGGGATGATATGGAGAAAATTTGGCACCACACTTTTTACAATGAGTTGAGAGTTGCTCCCGAAGAGCATCCAGTCTTGTTGACTGAGGCACCATTAAATCCAAAAGCCAATAGAGAAAAAATGACTCAAATTATGTTCGAGACATTCAATTCTCCCGCTATGTATGTTGCCATTCAAGCAGTTTTGTCTCTTTATGCTTCTGGTCGTACCACTGGCATTGTTTTGGATTCAGGTGATGGTGTTACTCACAATGTTCCAATTTACGAAGGTTACGCTCTACCTCATGCTATTCTCCGTTTAGATTTAGCTGGCCGTGATTTGACCGATTATTTGATGAAAATTTTAACTGAAAGAGGATATTCATTTGTTACAACTGCTGAAAGAGAGATAGTAAGAGACATTAAAGAAAAGTTATGCTATGTAGCTTTAGACTTTGAGCAAGAAATGGCCACTGCTGCAACATCGTCTACATTGGAAAAATCATATGAATTACCAGATGGTCAAGTTATTACCATTGGTAACGAAAGATTCCGATGTCCTGAGTCTTTGTTTCAACCTTCATTTTTGGGCATGGAAGTTGCTGGTATTCACGAGACTACATTTAATTCAATAATGAAATGTGATATTGATATTCGAAAGGATTTGTATGCCAACAATGTTTTGTCTGGTGGAACTACCATGTATCCAGGTATTGCTGATCGTATGCAAAAGGAAATAACCGCTTTGGCGCCAAGTACCATGAAAATTAAGATTATCGCTCCACCAGAGAGAAAATATTCAGTATGGATTGGCGGTTCGATTTTAGCTTCGTTGTCCACTTTCCAACAAATGTGGATCTCAAAACAAGAATATGACGAATCAGGTCCATCAATTGTTCACAGAAAATGTTTTTAAACCAATTGATCAAACTGATAAATTATTTAATCAAACGGTTTTTTTTTCGAAAAGTATGATGGGCTTTAATAACTTGTTTTTTATTTTCAAAAAAAAGATATTTAAGTCACTTTGATTTGAATTTTAGTTTATAACAAAAATAAATATTTTTAATTTATGATATTATCTTTTAATTTAATCTAAAATAAAAAGCTAATTTTAAAGAAAGAAAAAAAGATAATTTGAATATTAGAAAATCAGGCTGTTATTTTTGGACAGTTTTTTTAAAAAATTTTCAAAATTGAGTGATCAAGATGAGAAAAAATTTATATAAAAGCTCATTAATTTTAACAATATTTTAATAAAATTTGTGACAAGTAAAAGCAAACAGTAAAAAGTGCATCGTTAGAGGCTTATTAAATTTAAATTGAAAAAATTTTCAAAGCGTCCTTTCTAACTGGTATAGTGCCAAAGGCTTAGAAAGAGGCAAATATAACACCATTATTCAAGAAAGGATGTAGAACCGAGCCAGTAAACTACCAACATGTCTCCTTGACATCGCTTTCAAGCAAAGTTATGGAACGTATGATTTGGGATGTGGTGATGAACCATTTAATTAAATTTGACTTGGTGGCAAGGGAGCAACATGGTTTACTTCCGATGAAATCGTGTTTAACCAATCTGTTTGAGACAATCGACACAGTCACTGAGGCTCTCAATCGAGGCTTTACTTTAGTAATGGTATTCATGGATTTACAAATTTAAAGAGAGAAATGGCATTTCATTGAAAACCATTATTGGCGAAGCTGGATTGGTCGATCAAGCTAGCGTTCAAAATTTAACTTCGAACGTTTTACCCGATTTGATATTTGTTTTGTTAACCATTTTTTTATTTTTGTTTAATAAAATCTGAGAAACCAAAAATTTTTTTCTTCATCTTTTTTAATGAGATTTCGATATAACGAGCAGGAGAATTTCGGCCCGTTTTGTTCGTTATATCGACGTTCGACTGTATATGGTTTCACTGGTAGGTTGCTCATTTGGTTGAAGAATTTTTTAGAAAACAGAGGGTGGCTGTTCAGAGAGAAGTCTTCAGAATGGCTGGATGTATTAAGTGGTGTACCTCAAGGCTTAACCTTAGAAGACTGGATGATTGATTTTGATGTTGATAAATGCAGGTTTATGATATTCAACAGTAAATTCTTTGAATGGGCAAGATATGGGTAAGACAGAAAATGAAGAATTTGGGACTCACTACCCTGAGCAAGAGAAGAAAGAGAGGTGATCTTGTCGAATATTTCAAGATAGTTATTGATTTAGCTAACTTTGCGATTCGTTGAGCTGTTCTGGTCCAGCGTGGGTACCAACACAGAATATCCAAACAACTGATAAGAGTCAACCAACGAGAGCATTTCATACTTAACAGAGTAGTAGACAGTTGGAACAGATTGCCTCCTGAGGTAGTCAAAGCACATTATTCTGATAAGTAGAGATTTTTTTAATTGGGAAATTATTTGCAGATTTGAGAAAACCAGTGACTTGGAGTTTGAGTATGTCGGTTGAGGTTATGATGCAAGGTGGGCTGTAAGAATAAAGTGTTTTAGGTTATTAGATGACGAAGCCAAAATCGTTTTAAATTGTTTTAATGATCGCAAACCTTTTACACATTGGTTAAGAAAACTAGAAAAAAATCTATGAGACAAAAGAGATAAAATGTAAAAAAATAAATGAAAAATATAGAGCAATTTTTAGATTTTGTTTAAAAAACATTTTGCAGCTGGGAAAAATGTGAAATTATGTTACAGTGTGGCAGTATTCTCTTAATTTAATTTATTTTTTTACTTTTTTATGTTAATCTTTTACAACTTTAGTAAAAGTTAAATTGGAAAAACTTGCATTGTTTAGATATTCAAGCGTTTGCTTATTTAGAAACAATGCCAGTATTTCATATGTTTAACCTTTATATTTTTAGTTAGTTTTAGTTTTATAATTTTTAAATAAAAAATTAATAAAAAGAAAACCAAATTGTGAAAAATTTAATAAATGATATTAATAACATAATGGAAAAATATTTTTTTCGGCATAGATTTTTAGACAGAATATTATGATTGGCTTCTACTCTAATTGAACACTTATAATTAACACATATTTTATTTTAATCATATTTCAACCATGTTGGCTGAAAATAAGGCTCTGCCATTCGGAACTGCCCTTGAAACACTTTTAACATAGAATTAAATGTTCAAAATCAAAACACATAAAAATAACTTCATTAAATCATTAAGTATTTTTTTATTTTTAAATGTTAAAAAGTCAAGAATATAGTGATTTTTTTTCCTTATAATATCCTTGTTGAGCATAGGGTTTTTTCTTTTAATTAATTTCGAGTTCAATTGATTAAGCGTTGTTAACTTAATCTTGGATCTTTAACATAGAAAATTGATTACTGTAAATTGATAAGCTTATTGATTTTTTGATTATTTTTTCTTTATTCTCTTTTAATTTAATCTTTTTTTTTAAAATAATTTAGTAAATTTAACTAATATTCTTACGAAGATACTTGAATTTTTCTATGTTTTATTTTTTCTATGTTTCTACGTTAATTTAATTAAATTCTACGTTTTTATTTTCTATGTTATGATTCATTCCCAAATTAGAAATACAATGACAAATTTAGAATATAATGACATTCAAGAGCCTAATCAACCCACAAGTTTGCAGCCAGTTATGACATCAGCATCAAATAATGTTGAAGAAGTTGAATATTCAATACCGGTCCCTCTTAGTAATGCAGATCAAGCAGCTTCAACCATTTCAATTCTATCTTTGATTTTGATTTTTTTTTCATGTGATTTAATTTGCTGTTACCAAAATCAAATATATGCGAATAAAAATAAATATATTTTTTCTGAAATAATCTATCTATTTCATAATTAAAATTAGATACGAAAGAATATAATTAGCTGCTACAAAAAAAATATATTTTTTTAAAATACTATTGTATTATAACCAGCCAGAGGATTTTAAAAATAGACTAAATTAAGCGAATTTAGAAATTTAAACTACAATTTAATGGTTGGAGGATTACTCGTTTATTTAATGGTTTAAGGCCAAAACAAATAATGGAAAAAAATTTGAACTTTAATTTTTTTTAGAAAAAAATTAATTTTTATTTATATTTAGAAAAATCTCAATTTTAAATATTAAAATTTTGTTTTAAAAATAAATTTCTATTGTTAAATAAATAACCAAGCAGCTTTATGTGTGGACTTAAAAGAAATTTTGAGAGTTAATTTTATTTGTCATTAATAATAAAAATAAAGAATATAAATTTTATGTTATTATACAAGATGTTAAATTTTTTCATCAACAAATGGATGCATTATAGCTTCTTTTATCGTAATACGTTTGGTCGTATCAATAACAAGAATTTTGTCCAACAAATCTTTAAGTTGAAGGACTTTTTTTAGCTGGTCTTCAGGCAAACGTTGATTACCTATCAACTCGTTTTGTATGTCTCTCGTAACAGGAATGTTGGACTGAACATAAATTTTTTCCTTCATTTTTAGAATAAAATAAAAAATTAATTAATTAAATTATAGACAGAGACATTTAACTTGATACTCACATTTTTTGTTATCTTGTCTTGTTCTCTATAAATAAAATTAAAGTCGGAATCGAAATGCTTTTCTCTAAGAGCCGCTTTTTTTATTAATTTATTCGCTATTTTTCCTCTTAAATCCATAAATAATTTAAGCATTTCATTATTTGATTTACCAGGGAACATTATTTTACCAGTATACAATTCATAAAGAGAAACACCTACTGACCAAAGATCAATTCCATAATCATAGGGCAAACCGAGCACTTAAATTTAAGATAGAAAACAATTTTAGTTCCAACTAAAAAAATTATTTTACTTATTTCGGGAGCTCGATAAAATCGACTCACAAGATATTCGGTGATCTCGCAGTCTGAAGCGTATGAAGCTGAGCCAAAATCGCACAGTTTAAGGACTAGCTTTGTTTCATTTACCAAAATATTATCTGGTTTAATGTCTGCATGTAATATTTGACATTTTTTCAAAAGTCTCAAAGCACGAAACAGTTGTTTTACGTATGAGCGTACAGCAGTTATGTGCAGACCAACGTTTTTGCCATATTTCTTTAGCACTTCTCTTAAGTTCATACTCAATGGTTCAAAAACTAGACATAAATGCTGCTTGTGATAAAAGTTAGAAAGCAAACGAAGACAATGAAATTTATCATCCGGATCAGCTTCATTTAGTTTTCGCAAGAATTCCAGCTCTTTAATTCCACTTTTTAGTCTAAAATAAAAAAAAATTATTTTCAATTTCTTTAAAATTTCAATTAAATTAAATTATAAATAGCCACTCTATTAGAAATAAATAAACAGCCTTGAAGATTTCTTCAAAATGTTGACAAAAAATTAAACCTAGTTTAACATGACTAACCGGCTCTTCTCAATAGTGGGACATTTATCTGGTGGAATGAGCGAGTCTTGTTGAACTTGATAAGGTCAAAAATACAAGGTGTCTTGACTCCATTGGAATTAAGGTTTGAATAAGAAGATATATAAACGTAAATGACTACTAAAAATTCTTAAAATAATTCATATTTTAGCTTCACTCTTAAAAAGTTTAATATGTTGATTAAGAATTTAATTTTGATTATTATTCGATCGATAGGACTTTGAATATTCTTGAAAATCCGGTATTGTGAATTTCTAGAACAAAAAGAACAAAAATTCTTCCTTTATTGATAAATAAATATTTAAAAAAATAAAATAATTTTAAAAAAATACTGCAAGTTTGTTGCATCTTTTTTACCTAAAATAATTTTTCTTCTTTAAATAAAAGACAAAAATAAAGATTAATTAGATTTTAATTGATAATTGATTTGGTTTATCTAAAAAAAGAAAATAAAGTTTTTATTTTAAGTAAAAAAGATTCAACACAAAGTTTGTTACACAAAGTTGCAGTAATTTTTTAAAATTATTTTATCTTCTTAAATTTTTATTTATCAATAAAGGAAGAATTTTTGTTCTTTTTGTTCCAGAAATTCACAATACCCTATTGATTGAATATATTAGCCAAAATGGTTTTATGAAAATAAAACATATAGGCTTATTAATTAAATATATATATTTTTTATGAGTAAATATCACAAATGGAGAGCCATATGAAGAATCTAACAAGCACACTACTTAAAAACACCTTTTTTTAGTAATTTTTAGCAAAACTAGAAAAATTCTTAGAAAACTTTTAAACACACTTTTCATGGTTTGTTGTTCAGACTTTTAATTATTTAATAATTAATTATTTATAATCTTATGTAAAAAGAAAAAAAAAAATAAATGCTGTAACACATGTAACAATCTATTACAATATAAGTCTTCTTAACTTTCATTAAATTAACTTTTTTTTTTCTTTTTTTTTTTTTAATCAATTGTACCTATTTATGTAATTAATCATCTCTTGGTTTTTTATACTATTGAACCATTATTTAATTTATTTTTTATTTATTTCTTATACATGCCTAATTTTTTGAATTACTTTTAATCTACTTAATCACATTAATCTGTATAATCTCTCGTATTCGTCTTGTACCTCAGTTTCGTCTCTGTTACTTTCATTGTAGTTCCTTAATTTATCTCGTGATTTTTGCGCAATTAGCTACCATAGATGGCTTCCGAGTAAGCCATCTCCGCGAGCTCGCTTGCTGTAGCTTTTTATTATTATTATTATTATTATTAATAAAATTGATAAAGAAATCTAATTTTAGTTTTATTATTAATTTTATTTTTTTTGGTCTAGTTTTGTTTGGAAAAGCGAATAGATCTGTTTTTTAAAAATAAAATATTTGGAATTCTTTACAGTGCCGATTTGACAAGTGGATTTCTGGTAATTTTACGTAAAAATTGGTAAAAATGAAAATGTCAAAAAAAAGCTCAATTTTTTGAATTTTTTATTATTTTCTAATAAATTTTCAAAAAAGTAGTTTCTATTTTTTTTTACCATATTTTACCTTTTTTTACATAAAATTGCATATATTTTTTTTAAATATCCTTATTCACTCCTTGAGCGGAATAGAGGACGTTCATAACCTATCTGATACCTATTTTAAGCAAAGACTCCAGACACAGAAGTGACTGCATCGAGTTGATAATCTAAATCGTAAATTTAAAATATCAAACTTATAATTAAACTGTATGTTAAAAATCAAGATATAATGATTAAAATTCTTACAAGTAATTAGAAAGTTACTTACGTTACATGATTATTTCTGATAATTTTTATAGCCACTTCATCATTTTGCTTAAGAGTTATATCTCTAGCTCTGACAACATTTGAAAAAACACCTTGTCCAGTGATACTATACACTGAATATTTCCCATTTAGAATTTCACCTATTTTTACTCCTTTATAAAAAAAATAAAAATAAATTCAAGCTTAAATTGTTTTTTTATTACTATAATATCCTTCAGCATCGTCCCAATTGTCTAACAAATACTTTCCATTGTTAACATCAGCTTTTGACACTTCTGTTACTTGGAGCAAATTTTTACTCTTATGCTCATATTCTTCGTCTTCGGCAAACATATCGAATGATGTATCGAGACAATTTTTTTCTTTAGTCTTAATAATTTCAAGCTTTTCTTTATCACAAGAATCAATAGTTGATTCTTCTTCAACAATCGGAACAGTATTAGTCGTTTGGGCTAATTGACTAACTGAACTTGATGATGGTAAATTAGAGATTGTTTTTTTTTTTGCATTTATTGAAGCCTCAAAATCAAACTGCAACACTTCTTCATCTTCATCGTAATCAGCTTCACCTTCTTCTATTTCTTTTTGCTTTAGTGGTGTACTAATAGAAGAGTCAACCGAGACAGAACCATCTTCACTTTGAGCAGCTACGAACTGAGATTTCAATTTTTCCATTAATTTTTCTCTTTCTTTTCGACGCTTATCTATGATTGCTTCTTCATCTTCTTCTTGTTCTAAATCAATGTCGAGTAATTCTTCATCATCTTCCTTTTCTCTTCTGTCAAACGAAACTTTTTGCTTAGTTTCTCTCGATCTAGATCTTCTTTCTTTTCCATTACGTGATTTTTTGAGACTAAAACAATCAATATCTTAATTTTTCTTTTTAATTTTTTTTTAAACAAACCTTGATTTGTGTCTTTCATTTCTACTCGAAGATCCAGATCTTTCCTTTGATTTTTTTCTTTTTAAAGACCTTGATCGAGACCGCGATTTATGTGACCTTTTTTTAGAGCTATCATCTCTGTGATGGCGAGTTCTATCTTCTCTTGATCGTGATCGTCTGTGACGATGACGTTCTTTGCTACGATCTCTATGACGGTCTGACTTTTTTGCTATCTCTCTGGATGAAGATGATGGCATATTTCTATATCTGAAATTAAACAAATAAATTTTCAAAATAATTTTTTTTTTATTTAAAGCTTAAAAATATGCTCAGTTACTCATTGAAGGATTTTAGTTCGAATATGGCTTATCAGCATTTGACTTTTAAGAATAATTCCATTATTTTAATTATACTAAAAAAATTGTTAATTTCAAAGAAAAATAAAATTGAAATTTAAGTTCGATTTATTATTCGCACTATTGCAAGAATTGCAAAATTTATTTAAAAAAATAATTTCATTTAAATTATACACTAAAAATTGTCTTTGAACAAAGACACAAAATAATGATGTTTAAGATAAAATTATTTATTTGGCTTTGGTCAATACAGATATTTAAGTATTTTATAAAAAAAATCACTATTTGTTATGTTTATTTAGCACCAGAAATCTAAATTTTTTTCCCGTTTAAGCCCGACAAGGGTCGACTAATCATAATATCTGTAAAAGCTAATTAAGTTAATTTGGATGATTGGTTGTACCAAAAACTAAAATAGAGAATTACTAACAAGACCAGAAAAAAGGAATCAGTAGAAAAAATCCGGTTTTTCGAGTGTTTATTAACTGTTATCCTCATCAGTTTTTTTAATCATCAAAGGAGTCTAGTATTTAAAGAAAAAGCTGATATCCAAAATTTTAAGGAACAATAAATTTGCATTTTAAATTTCATTTAGACTATAATTTTTTGAAAAAAACAAAAATGTTTATAAAACTATTGATGTTATTCAAAAGCGTTTTGTAAATAACTTGTAAATCATTTTTATATCCATCCAATAGTCCATAGAAAAATTTAGTCTAATTTTTGTATCTTGCTCTTAATTTTTCAAAAATTCAAAGATTTTGATTATCCTTTATTCTTAGATTTCCAATTGTTAAAGAATATACTCAATTTGAGAATATGTCTTTTACTATCATTTTTCAGAAGTTAAATTTTGCGCTAATTAACTATTTTTTTTTCTACGATAAATTAAAATTTACTAAAATAAAATAGATTTAAAAAAATACTGCAATTTAGTGCAACAAACTTTGTTGCACCTTTTTTACTTAAAATAAAAGCTTTATTTTCTTTCTTTTAGGTAAACCAAATCAATAATCAATTTAAATCTTATTGATATTTTATTTTTTGTCTTTTATTCGCATCATAAATAATTAGTTTAGATAAAAAAGTATTTTTACTAAATTACAGTATTTTTTTAAATCTATTTTATTTTAGTAAATTTCAAGTTATCAAAATAGAATTATTGTTCTGTTTGTTTTTGAATATCACAATACCTGTTTATTTAATATTTTTATGTAAAAAAACGAGCTCCTCTTAACCTTATATAGAAATATTTGAAGATTTTTTCTCCAGTAAAACTATTGTAATCAAAAAGTATATTTGTAAAAAAAATTTCTGTTTCATTTGATTGATAAATTTATCTGATGAAAATTAATTTAAATAACATTTAATTTCTTTTTAAACAAAAAATACTGTTTTAATAAGTCCACACTATCTAAGGATTCGTTAAAATCTTGGTTAAAATTTTTTGGGATGTAATTGGTAAATTTTTGAAAAATTTAATTTTTTGGGCCTAAGTGTCAGTCTTGTTTTTTTTTTCACTTTCTTTAGCTCATGCGTATCCTGTATACAATGCGAAGATGATGAACTAATGGCATACTCTAAATTTGGTCTAACAAATGATCTTTAAATGATATTTTTACTCTTTACAATCTTTGCCAAATATTGTAAATTTTAACAAAACTAAAAAAGAACAAGACATTTTGGAACTATGTTCAAATACTTTATTTGTCAAAAATTAATTTCGAAAACATTTAAACTAAAATTCACAAAAAAATTGAAAAAAAAACAACTAAAAATTATATTTGATAAAAAACACTATTGGATGTTCCATCAGAAGGACTAGATGTTCCACTCAAATTATTTGGTATAGTTAGCAAACTATTCGAACAATTTGTTGTATTTAGACAGTTGGGTGTTAAAAACGAAGATGAAAGTGAAGAGGAAGAAGAGATCGAGTCGGGTGAAGGAGTTGAATCGATTGACTGATGCTGTGCAATACCATTATTATAAATTTGACTACTGTAAATCCAATTGTTTGTCTCAGCATTCATTTCATTCGATGAGTTGCTAGCTTTGTCCGATTTTACCACTTTTGAAGCCGATTTACCTGATTTAATCTTGTCCTTACGAAATTTTGCTCTTCTATTTTGAAACCATACCTGTACTCTTGCTTCAGACAGGCCTATTTTCAAAGCTATCTCTTCTCTCGTATACACATCTGGATAATGAGTCTCCTCGAATATTTTTTCCAATTCACGAAATTGTATCGTCGAAAAAGTCGTTCGTATTCTACGCTGTTTTCTTATTTTGACATCATCGCTCGAATAGTTGCTTCCACCAGACGTGTACTTCATGGTCGATGAGGCCTGGTCTTCTCTTGGTATCAATGAAGATGGACTCGGTAAATTATTAATTCCCCACTTGACTGATGTATTATTTTCACTAAATGGTTGATTAATTGCTTTATTTAAAATAATATTAATTATTTTTTAGAGAAAAAATTTGTAAAAAAAATTTTAAAACAAGTTTTTATTTGAAAAAAAAAAGGTTTACCTGTGCAAGAAGGCGAATAAACCGGATTTAAGTTAAAATTTTTATAATTTTGGTTATTGCTCGAGTCAAGATCATAGTTGGATTCAAAATTTGATTCTGGTAGTTTAGGAACCGACTGAATATGTGAATTGTTAAAAAAGTCTATGTTTGGACTAAAATGAGCCTGTTGTGAAATAGAGAGAGAGTCTTGTTGAATTGGCAATGCATGGTTTGGATAATAGGTGTTAGTTGCTGCATGCAGGTCGAATTCAATGTTGGAAAAATTTGTAAAATTTTGGTTATGCTCCTCAGTTGAATCAGTGGCTGAATGCAAATTAGATGACAAAAACGAACTTAAATCATTCATAATCAAATTATCTAAATTAAAAAAAAAAATTAACACTAGGCGAGGAGTTCATCGTGGGTTAACAAGTCTTAATTAAAACTAATTTAATTTGAAGAAAAATAAAAATAAATTCTAATTTAAATAAAATAGTTAATTTAATTCTAAAGGCCAAAAATTGGATTTAAATTCAGGTATCTGGTAACAAAATAAAGAATCATTAAGGCCAATTATTTTGTTGGCAAATTTAAAAACTCAATTTTGTGACTCTTTTTTTGTCGAAATTTAATTCGATTTTAAATTTTTCTTCTCTGATTGCAACAAAGCCAAAGAAACAAACTTAATCAAATTAATGGATTCTAATTTGATTAAGTTTGTCTGTGCGTTTGGCTGTAGTTGTTGCTTGCAATTCAGCTAATTTAATTTTAAATCGAAGAACGTAGCTTGTTAAAAAAGAAAAAATAACTTGTTTACTTTGAGCTCACAATTAACTGGTAAAAGGATTTTGAATTAAAATGTAAACAATCGAAGCGAAAAAGCAAAAAATTAAATTAAATTTCCTATAATTGCAATTTGCGGATTTTTATTTTGGTCCTTTCGTCTCCTTTCTAGTGTATATCATTTTATAATTTGATTAAAACAAGTCAACAAATTTGTTTCAAAATCTATTTTTTCAAATGATTAAAGTTATACATAAACAACTTTTTTATAATATTTCCAAATAAGACAGAAGTGCGTCAACAACAAAATGGTCTCGGACTTATTAAGTCTAATTTTGATGACAGTCTTATAATTAGATTAAACTGAAATCAGGTTATTTAGGTAACTGTTTTTAGATAATCGATGATTTTAAATTAGAATGATCAGGTTGTATTTTCATGTTTTCAGGTCGAATGATCAAATTTACAAATTCAATCACAAGTTTTTTTTTCAAGCCATCAAATGATAAGCCGTATGTTCAGCATATCTATTTTTCTTTTTTTTCTTTTTGATTTGATTTTGGCTTTTTTTTAATATATACATTTAATTTAGACCTTCAAAAGAAAAAAAAATTCCATGAATTAAAAATAATTAGAGAAAATGATGTGCCTGGAAAAGACAAAACTTATCTCCCGATATTGACAGGCTCCACGAAAATGAAAAAATGTTAGTTACGATCATTCTAAAATCAATTAAAGACTCAGCAAACATTTAGTCTTTTGAATTCATTGTCAATAATTTTAGAGAAAGTTGTATAGATGAAACTAAACATTTGGCTTATTTGAAAAATATATTCTCTCTGACTAGACTATCAGTTTGGATGGCAAACAAAGAATCAAATCCTTAAAAGTCGGACTTTTCTGCTTTTAACAAAAATCAAAACATCAATTTCAAGATTACTAAACATGCTAGTACCCATGACTCAAGATACTGATTAACACTTCATTTATTAAATTCATTATTAAAAAAAATATTAATATTAAAAATATATAAAATTATAAAAGTGAATAGTTTTATTGATTTAATTTTTATTGAAAAATTTAAGAAAAAGGTATTTAAGTTATATAATTCAAATTTTGAAAAAAATCTTTACAAATGAAATTTATGTTAAATGATTTCTCCAAGCAGAGAGTCAAAGGTTCGATCCCCGCAAGGGGAGAGAAAATCCTATGAATGTCCTAAACCCTGTAGTACCGAGCTCCCCTCTATGCTCCACAAGAAGCGAACAAGGTTAAAAAAAATTAATGATTTCATAATAAATTTTAGTCCAGAAAAATTTTCATAAGATATAGGCTAACCGACATGGATGAAAGTCTAAAAATATTTAGGCTTTCTATCATCAAAATTCGTCTTTTACTCAGGCGATTATCGTTTGAATACTTTACAGTATTCTAGTTTTTGGATTATGTAATTTGAGTGATTTTTTTTTCCAATGTGTTCAAAGCAGACATTAGTCTTTCATGCGAACATGGTGAACACAATAATTTATTAAAAACAAAAAATTAAATAAATTTTTAATATAAATCAAACTGTTTTAATTTACAAATTTAAATACATAATTTATACAGTGCCGGAAATTAACTTGCCACATCATATATCATATAATATCATTTAAAATCAGATGATATGATGTGATATCAACTGATATCAGAAAGAAAAAATTATTTACAAATTTTTATATATAGAAATTTAAATTTTAATTCACCTGATATTATCTGATATCAAATGATAATAGCTGATATCAGCTGATATGAAGAGAGTCTAAAAAAATGATATTAAATGATATCAGATAATATGATGTGACAACTTAATTTCCGGCACTGTATACATTAATGTTAATTCTCAATAAAAATAATATCTAAAGTTCATTAATTTTAATTAAGATAAATTTTGTGAGTAAAATTTGTGATCTAAAGATGGTGAAAATTTCCATTAAACTTGTTGCCAATAGGAAAACAAAAAAATGAGAAAATTTAAATAAAAAATTCAGAATTTTATTTAAGAAAAATTAAAAAAAATATTAATGAAAATTATATATTTGGTTTGTTTTTTTTTGTTTATGCAAAAAGACTGCAATTTAATTTTATTTATTTTCAAATTGATTGATAAAAATTTTAATTTTTGAAGTTTAAATAAATCGAACTTCCTAAATTTATTATCTAAAATATTTTTTATCTGAAATTCAGTGATGTTTAAATCTATTTTGAATATTTTACCAAATTTTACGTTCATTCACATCAACGGTTAGCCGTTTTAGTAGCTTTTAAAAATAGAAATAAAATTAAAACAAATATTCATTTTATAGATAAGGAAATGACAAAGTAATGCGGTCGTTTTTACATTCCAAGATATGCACATTCCAAAAAAGAGGAGGGCAATGGCAGCTACTTTATGTCTTCTTCTTTAAAACTTTGCTTTTATGTGTTAATTTTAATTTGACGTAAAATATTTTTGTCAAAATATAATTCCTATATGTTGAAAAACCAAATGATTTTTAATTTTTTGTTTTGAAATTTGTATACAAATTAAATGTTATTTTTTCTTTGCAATTACTAAAATTAATTCAAAAAGTTAATGTATAACAATTATATTTTAAAACATATTTACAAAAATCATAATTTAAAAAAATTAAAAACAAAGACTCACATGTTTTAAATTAAAAAAAAATCAAATTTCCCAGATTAAAAATTCGCAAAAAATGAAAACTAACGACGCTAGCCAACAACCGACATCATCTATTCCGGATGATACTAGATTTTTAAATTTTGAAACATTTAATCAATTTTATGAAGTAAATAATATTCAAAAATAAAAAGATTTTTTTTTCTAAATTTTATTTTTGTTTTTAAAGAGTTTTTCCGCAAATATTAAGGAAAGCGTAGCAGCCTCGTCTAAGCTAGGCCTTAAAGAATCAGATCTTGAATATTTTTTGGCCTTTCCAAGCTTTCAAGAATTTATCAAAACCCAAAATGATCGAATTCTCCGATTGTAAAAGCTTTTATTTAAAGTTTAACTCTAATTTAAAATGTTATCTTAGAATGGGACAAGTATTAAAGAATCAAAATGTCAAAAAGTCTAATTTCAATTCGACAAAATTGGATGACGAAGAAAGAATGGATTTACTGACTGATATCAATGACCAGTTGATTGAGAAACTTGTTATTTTTTAATTTAAATTAAAAAAAATTATTAAATTAAAAATAAAGGGAATCAAATTGGATGAGCTTCAGGGCCTGCGCAAAAAAACTGAAACAGAAATGAAATTGAGTGTAACTTCATTAAATACTACTTCAAGAAACATTAATACAAGCTGGAATAAAGATGTAATTTTCATTTTTTTTTAATTTTCAGACAAAAAAATAGAAATTTAATTTCAATCTTTCTTTTATTCAATTTTTTATCTACTTTATCCGAAATTTGCTGCCTCAAAGAAAAAACCAAGTTTTGATGCCAGATTGCTTGATTAAGAAAATTAAAAAAAAAATTTCTGAAGGGTTAAAATTTAGCAGTTTTTTGATATTGTTTAAAATTTTAAATTTTCAGCTCTTTGGGAAGCGTTAATTTTTTATGATATTTTGATTCTTAATAAAACCTTTAAACTTGGATCAATTCAATAAGCCCGTGCATCAAAATATTTAATCTGAATCATTTTTTTATAATAGCTGAAAAAAATTCTAAAATTTAAATCTGAAAGGCTGGAATGGTAATTAACAAGGATCAGGCTAAAAATCTGCAACAAACCGCAAATCGAAAAACTAACACAGCGAGTGAAATAATTTTCAGTCAATTTTCAAGCAAAAAAGGAAACTTACAAAAGTCACAACTTCTTTTCAAAGACAAAATAGACAATTCTCATCTTCCATTTGTTCCCAAAATCACTACAAAACCAAACGCCCTTGTACCTCTACCTGAAATTTACCAGAAAATAAGCCAACTTGAGTTTGAAATAAACCATGAAGTCTTCGAAAAAAATAGTGAATTGTATTTTAAAATTTAATTCTAAATAATTATTTAAATTAAACAAATTTAAAAAAATAGACTCGAAAACCCTTATGCCTATGAAATTGAACAGCTTTTTTTGACCGATGATGATTTTAAAATGGTTGATGAAGACAATTCCAAATTAGTTTCCATTGAAAACGCTTCTTTTAAATTCATTGATACTTTAGAAGATCTAAAATGGCTTTGTCAACATTTAGGTAAAGAAAATCGCTCAAAAATTAAAGAAATAGCAGTGGATCTTGAACATCATTCATATAGATCATTTTTGGGTTTTACTTGTTTAATGCAAATATCTACCAGAGATGAAGATTTTCTAATCGACACTCTCAAACTAAGATCTGATTTGAATATTTTGAATGAAGTATTCACTGATTGGACTTTATTAAAAGTTTTGCACGGTTCTGACTTTGATATAGAATGGTTGCAGAAAGACTTTGGAATTTATGTGGTCAACATGTTCGACACAGGTCAAGCAGCAAGACAACTTTTGTATCCACATTTTTCGCTCAGCTATTTGCTTCAAAAATTTTGTAACATTAGTGCTCAAAAACAGTACCAATTAGCCGATTGGAGAATGAGACCATTAAGCCAAGGAATGATCAAATATGCCAGAGAAGATACTCGATATTTGCTTTATATTTACGATAGACTAAAAAATGAGCTAATTAAGCAAAGTATAGATAAAGATATTAATTTGAGCAGTTTGAATCTTGTGCTTGAGAAGAGTAAGCAAATATGCAAAAAAGTTTACAAAAAGCCGCTTTTTTACACTAAAGGTTTTCTCAATCTTTGTCAAATGAATTCCCATTTAAATGCTAAACAAATGAAAGCTCTACAAGATATGTACACATGGAGAGATAAAATTGCTCGTGAACATGATGAAAGCTGTGAATTTGTTTTAAAAAATCACCAGCTTTTAAAGATAGCTGAACTACTTCCAAGAGAAATATATGGCATTCTAGCTCTATGCAATCCGATATCTCCAATTGTTGAAACAAATGTTCACGAAATTCACGATATAATCAAAAATGCCAGGGAATTTACAGGTAAAGTTTTTCTTTTTTTTTCTAGTAAAATCGAAAAAATAAAATTTTGACCAAAAGTATTGAAAAAATTATTATTCAAAATTTTTAAATTTTTAAAAATTATAATTTTTATGCTTAATGACAGTTTAAGTAAATTAAGAACAAAAAATTTTGAACTGAACCTGTTATATTGCGACATCTTTGTCCATATCACTGGTTTAGTTAACTAACTTAAACATAAGCGTTTAAGTTAGGAAGGAGCATTAATAGCTGCTCCAAGACGTCTTTCGAAAGAATCCGATAGACGGACCCCAGAGGTACTACCCAGTCAATTAATAATTGAAAAAAAATATTAAATAGAGAAATTTTAATTAACATTCGTTACAATTGTTTTTCCACAGCTATCAAAGTCAAATCTCGTTATAAAAAACTCTTCAATATTATTTTTCTGATTTTCTAATTATAGACTTTTTTGCTAAGTTCTTGCAAAAAAGCAAAATGCATCAATTAGTTGATTCATTTTCTAAAGCGAAATTGTGTTTAAATTAAAAAAGATATTCCAATTTAAGACTAGTTTTGAATTTTTTGTTCCAAAATTCACAATGTTATAAACTCTAGGTTTTAATATATTACTAATTCAGTGAATAATAGGCCCTATGGCATAACAAAAAAAGTGGTTTTCATTAAATTATTCTTTAAAAATTCTTTGAAGATTTTTAGAGATAGTTAGTCCAAAACCCTCTATAAACCCTTCATAAAAAACTTCATAAAAGACCCATTAAAATTTCTTTAAATTTTGTTGACTGGGTAATATAGAATAAAAGCTCTAGAAGTACCTGGAAAAAACAATAATCTATGGCTGGTTCGGTTAATTGTTGATCCGGCATTTGTCAAAATTGTTAGATTTTATTTCAAGATTTTAATTTTTCAAAAATCTTTAAAAAATATACTCAATCATGTGATCAAAATAGAAAATGATTTGTAGTAAACACAAAAAAGGGATCAATTAATCCCAATTTCTTTCTTTTTTTAATTTTAAGTAGTGTTGGGTACCGTGAGTGGCGGCCACTAGACCGTAAAAAGTTGATGTTGGTCGTTTTGATGGCCGAGTGTAAAAACAAACCTTTAAAAAATTTTAAATATGAAAACTTGATAGAAAAAAGAATTGAGTATTAGAAAAATCGTTTAGTTTTAGGGAAAGAAGAATTTTTCCCTCGCGGCCATCTAAACGGCCAACATCAAATTTTGCCGGTCTAGTGGCCGCCACTCACGGTACCCAACACTAATTTTAAGTCAAATGTTTTAACAAGTTTAAATTATTTTTGGTTATAGTATTTAAAATTTTTTTCAGTGCCATATACATTATTGATATTAAGTTTAAAACAGCTTTCATCATTTTATATCAAATGATATCATAGTCAAAATGAAATTTTTCATCAATAAGGATGAATAATTAATTTTTAAATTTATTAAGATATATATTTTTTTCATTTACCCAACAAATTATAACAAAGGTACATTTAAATAAAACAATAACTTGTCTCATGCTTTCAAACAGTATAATAGGGGTAGACACTTGCCTCATTTTTGATTCATTGTTTAAAAATTTTTACTTTTAAAAAATTCCGGTATTTTTTTATTGAAAACCTTTAGGAAAAATTTTAGGATAAATTTTTTCCTAAATATTCCACTGAGTAAAAAAAAAGATCAATACTTTCTTTACAAGTTATAGGAGGCATATATGTGATTATTATTTTTCAATATAATTGGTAAATATTAAAAATACAGCAGTTTTAGATCAAAATAGATTATGATATTTTTAAAGGAAATTAATCGGAAACTTCAAATTTATTTTACTTTTTTTAACTAAAATTTTTTTTTAGGTACTCTAAGTTCACTTGATATTTGTCAACCAGAAAGCGAAACAGGCACTAAGCCTGATGTTAATGAATCAAAAGTACTTGAGTCGATTGTTCATTCAGTAACCTATGATCCTAACTCGATTCTTAATTGTCCACATGATTTCCCACATCAAACAGAAAAACTTGAATCAATGGATACAGAACAAATAACGGATTTAGAAACAGTAAACAAATCAAACTTGAGTGCTTTATTGATTCGTCCAACTGGACGATCAATTATGTTGCCAAGCGAATTTACGAGCAAACATGCTACTCCCTTGGATAGACATTTTGATAAAAAAGTTTTTAGTGAAAAATTAGATAAACGACTGAAGAAAATTGAGGAAAAAGTCAAAGAAATTAAAAAAAAAATTAGAAGTCCATTTGAAATGTTCTTGCCGAAGTATTACCAAATAGGTTATAACATAGAGCTTAATCAATATTGGAATTTGATCAAATCAAATCAAGTTAAAAATGTAGAAATAGAAAAAGAACTAGAGTCAGTTCTACAGACAAAAACAGATGATGTATTGATGATACCATTAAAAAAACAATTTAAACATGAAAACCGGAATACAGAAAGTAAAAAATTAAAGAAAAAGCTTAAAAATGTTGACTTTACAGAGGCAATAATTGAATATAATAAGAAAAAAAATGAGCAAATTGAAGCTCTGGGTGACCAAGATGTAGAAAATAGTGATGAACAATTCGAAAAATTATCAGAAAAAGTTAAAGATAATCTTAAATCAATTTCTGAATTTGTTAAGAAAGCAAATTTTTCAAAAGAAAGTCAAGAATTTAAATATGATCCGGCTACAATGAACCAAATGTTTTCAAAACCAACTGGATCTGAATTGGGATCGAAAGCCAAACGATTTGAGGATAAATTTGGAAAAACAAATAAACGACGTTCTACTAATTCACTCACTAGATCTAAAAATAATAAAAGTTTTACTTTTAAAAAAACAAATTAAATTAAGCTTTGTTTTATACTTATAAATAAATATCATGGCTATAGATCATAATAAAATAAAAACGCTTTTAATTTTTAAAATTTCATTGATCTTTTATTTCCATTTCCAAAATAGATAATTTCCAAAATTAACTGAAATTTTTAAAATTAAATAATGCTCTACCAATAATGCTGTTTTTTTCACAATCCAGGGAAACTTTTAATTGTGAAATTTAATCTGTGCCAAATTTCTGCAAATAGATTTTAATGATTTTTTAATGCATATACTATTTCGCAGATTTGCATAGTTTTTGAAAGGATTAAATATCGGTCATACATGTTATATATCAAATGATACATTTTGTAGAACCAGTTTTAGACAGTTAAAGTTATTACAATTAAAAATTTTTGTATTTTTTTTTGTTCCAAAATTCACAAAGCCAAAAATTAACGGTTAGCTTTTAATTAAATCTTTTTTTTCACAAACGTGAATCCAATTTATAAAAGTGTTTTAAAATTTGGTAGAAATATCTTGTTCCGTTCAAAAGTTATTCGACCAAAATCAAAAAAAAAAACAAATTTTTCTTTTTTTAAAAAAGATTAAAATTTCAGGGTTTTTTGAATATATCTTATGAACCGAATGTAATAAAAAAAGATCTATATATCATTTTGATCTTTGTTTAATTATCAATCAAATGATATATAATACTTATTAAAATAATATCAATAACCAGGAGGATATTGAGATTATTTAAGTGGGGTCAAGGTTATGCTGTTATTTCCGGTACAGAAAAAGCAAATAAATAAAAGCATAGTGTTTTGATATTATGAAAGCCTAATGTAAGTATGTTTAAAATTTCAAAAGTTTTGAACGAACCAATCGGCAGATTTTATCGAAATCAAATCCGCGCCAACCTTTTTTGAAACACCCGTTAGTATAAAAATACATGGCCAGCTTTACAGTTAATGCCTCCATGAAATAGGCAGTCACATAACTTTGAACTTCCTCAAACTCTTAAAATGTCCTCTAAGATTTTGTTTTTAAAAATGTATTTTTACATATTGTCGAATAGAAAATTGAATGAGGATTACAACGATCTATAGATTATGTCTGTACGATGTTCTGTTCAAAAGTTATAGTCAAAAACCCTTAATATTACCTTCAATATTACCTTTTTCATCCCTCGGAAATGATTTCCGAGGGATGAAAAAAAAAGGGGTAATTTCACTTAAATTACTTTTGAACGCAAAAAGCTATCCTCTTAGAATTTTAAACTTAAGTAAAAATGAGACCAAGTAATAAAATAAAATTTTAATCAAGTACATTTATTTATATCTTCCCCTTTTAGACCTATTTTGTTCCAAATGTTCATGGTCTAATTTCAACTAAGAAAAATTAAAGAATAAAGTTTATGATCCAACTTATATATGCTTAATTGAAAAATAAAAGAATAAGCTTTAAAATTATATATAATATTAAGTTATGGCACTTTTGGTTCAGACTTGTTTTTAAGTCACAGTTTTAAGTCCAAGTAACAAAAATTTAAGTCAAAGTTATGACTTGACTTAATTTTTTTTTTTTAAGTCATTGACTTGACTTGACTTAAGACTTGTGACTTAAAAACAAGTCTGTTTTGGTTTGGCTATAAATTTTACATAAAGTATGTCTTTCTGTGTCAATATTGCAATATTGTTTTAACTCTATTGTTCACAATTTTTAAAGGTTATCCTACTAAATTTATTATTTCTTGAATTATTTGAACAAAATTTAATTGAATTTTTAAGATGGGAAAACTAAAGTCAAATGAGATAAGAAAGCTAGCCATTGAGCATCAAAAAAATGGTAAATCAAATAGGCAAATATTTGATATTTTATTGGGAAAAGTTCATAAAAATACTATTGGTACATGGATAAGGAAACTGGGAAAGTATTTCATTCAATTCCAACTGGGCGTCCAAGATCGTTTACGACTCATTTAAATGTCAAAAGACTCATTCTCAATGCCAAATTAGCTTCAAACTAAATATTTACTTAGGGTCATTTGCCAACACTGTTAAACAATCGAAACTTAAAGTTTTGTTGGTTACTACTTTTATTTATTAAATTAAATAAATTTTGGTTGATACTTAATTACCAAAAAGTTTTAAAGTTTTAAATAAAAGTTATTAGCAACTTCTCCTAAATTACTGCTTAAAATAACTCTGCCTTCTGTTATTAAACTTGTAACTGCACAACTTAGTTAACATAATATTTATTGAAAATTACTTCCAAAGGCTATGAATTTAAGCATTCAAAAGGAAAAAAATATTTTTGAAAAATAAAAATTTATTTTTAATAATTAAATCCATCTTCTTTCAGGTAAATAAATGCTTTTCAAGTCCGTGGATTCATGATTGCTTTGGCTAGCTTCAGAAAAATTAAGTTTCTTTCAAAAGAATTAAAATTATTAAATTTTTCATGCTAATTTATTTATTCAAAAAATATTTTATCAACTAAATTGCTTTGGAAACAAGAAAATAAAATTATTAACTAAGGTGAAAAACCAATAAAATTTTCGAATGGAAAATTATCACCGTAGTAACCAACAAGGACAAAAGATAAATTATATTCTTGATTGATAAAATATCTACAAAGTGTTTGATTATCGGCACAATAGCATAGTATTAACGTGTTTTTCAATAAAATCGTTCTTACACGTTATATTTTTATGAGCGATATTCACTGGGAATTCGGTCTTTTTTAAAATAAACAGATAGAATGAATTTAAAATTTAAGTGGAAAATCGAAAAAAAGAAATACCAACAAATTAAGCCTTATATTTATATTTAATTTTATTATTTTAGAGAATAATCCATTAGTTTTGTATCAATTCTATTAATTAAGCTAATTGAATCAACTACATAGCGTTTAAATTAGATATTGTTATAATTAATTTGTTATTTTCTGATTAAATTTGTGGTTGAAAAATATCTAAGTCTTTTTAAGTCTTTTTTTTCAGCTATCCGTCAAAAAATACCAACTAAAATTTTAAAAGCCGAACCTCAAAAAAATGATTTAAAAAATTCGAAGTCGTCTTTTTTTTTAATTAAAATAGGATTTTTTTAAACCCTAAAATAATATTCAAAAAATTTCAAAATTTCTCTTTATTTCTTTAAAATTATTTGTTTGAAAGTAAAAAATATTCCAAAAATCGTAATTATTTGGATATTTAAATTGATTTATTCAATTCATTAGGTATTAAATTTGAAGTATTTTTCAAATTTATAAATTATTTCTCATTTATTTTATAAGTTTCTTAATGTTTTATTTTTTTAATAGCTTTTTCAACATTCAATAAATTATGCCAACAAATTGATTAAATCATAAACGGTTAAAATTTAGCTTTAAAAAATAAATATAAAGAAGAAAAAATGACTAAATTAAAACCTTATTTCCCTAAAAAGAACTCCGCCCATTTAAAATATTTTTAACTTAAACTGTTTGATCCAAAATATATATGTAAGTTAATATGTCTAAGACTTGGGTCTCCATTTTAATCAAAATTTAGCCAAGATGCAGCATCATAGTTTGAGATATTTTTGAAAAATAAAAATTTATTTTTAAATTTTAAAATTTATTTATTCAAAAAATATTTTATCAACTAAATTGCTTTGGAAAGAACAAAACATAATTATTAACTAAGGTATAAAATCAAATTCTTTTCATGCAATTTCAAAACCTTAACACTCAAACGCGATGTTTTTTTTCGACCCTTTGTGTTTCCTTTTATTTTTTATTCCACGAAATAAAAAATAAATATTTTGCAACAAAAATTAATTAAATATTTTTTTAATTTTAGATTTATGATTAAAAAAAAATTCAATAAAGTTTTAATTTTTTAAACTAAAAACAAAAAAAAATCTTAGGAAATCTTTTTTAAAATTTTTTTTTTTAGAATAAACTTTTTTAAATGTATTTTTTTAGAAGAAATCTTTTTAAAAAATTTTTTATAATCTCACTATTCAGTTTTTTTATAATCTTTTCTCGTAACACTTTATCTTACAATATTCTGGAAATAACACTAAACGATTCATGTAAATGTTATAAGGATTTTAAATTTCGTGTAAAGACTCTTAGTAGTAAATATATTATTGAATTCGAAAATAGAACTCTTGAATTAAATTCAGAACCGCTTTTGACATGTGATTTAGTAAAATCTCTCAAACGAGGTACAAACCAAAAAGTTATTTCTTATTCTTTGTATGGAAAAAATCCCCGATATTATAAGCTTTTAAAAGAATTGGTAATAAAAGTAAAAGAATTTTACCCCGACTATGTTATGAGAGTGTATCATGACGATTCGGTAAAAAAATCACTAATTTGCGAAACTGAATGCTCAAATTCTCATGTTGAATTTTGTAATATTCATAAAATACCTCGACGCCTAACTGACAAACAAAAAGTGTTAAATATAGATTATGTTCATGCGATGATGTGGCGTTTTCTTCCGATTGGAGACAGCTTTGTCGATTTGTTTATGAGTAGAGACATGGATTCAGAGCTCCTTCAGAGAGAAGTAGATTCAGTCAATGTTTGGATAAAATCTGATAAAATTGGCCACATTATGAGAGGTAAATTTTTAAATATAAAATCCTTGGATTAATTTTGGTTATTGACCAGACTTATGTTAAAATAAGAGTCGGTTTGCATTATTTTTTATTTTTGTTTTTCATTTTCAAAATATTTATGAACTAATTTTTCCAACAATTTCACTTTAAGTATTTTATTTCATAATTCAATCAAGTCTGAGATTTAAAAAAATTAATCTATAATAAAAAAATTTAAATTTGTTAATTTTTTATTCTATTAGATCATCCATCACATATTTATTATATATTAGGCGGTATGTGGGGTCTAAAGGTTAGTCAAGCAAGAAAACTTGGCAGGGATTTGTTCGAAAAAATTATCGATGTCAATGTAACATCAAAATATAATCCTAATCTAATACATAAAAGAGGATATGATCAAGATTTTTTAGCTGATTTTGCTTATGGAAAATTAAGGCCTAGATCAATTATACATGACAGTTTTTTGTGCAATAATTTTTCTGATTCAAACCCATGGCCTACTCAACGAATAGGAGATTGTTTTGTTGGAATTATAGGAAAATGCAATCCGAAAGCCAAGTTTAAAGTATGTCCTAATAGTTGCAGACCGATAGACCATAAAAATTGGACAAGCTGCTAAAATTTCTAGTCAATAAATAGATAATTATAATCAAAAATAATACTATTTAGAAATTTAAATTTTAAATTTAATGATTTTAAAAATTAAAGTTAAAAAATATTTTTACTTATTAACTTTAATGTTTATTTATTAATATATTTGATAATTTAATTAGCATAGAAAATATTTGAAAAAATAAAACTAGCTATTAATTTCAAATTTAATTTTATTTGCTTATCCTTTAATCGCAAAGGCTTTTGATAAAGTCAACCACAGAGACTCAAGTTTTGTAAAAAATATTTGGTTTTAGTGATGACCTGATAATTTGGAAAAAGAAGCTTCTATTGGAACATTTTCAAAGAAGTGTTTGAAGACACAAGCTCGAAATGAGTAAAAGTTAATAATGAAGATGATCGGTCTTCTACTCTTTACTACTTTTATAAACGATATGTTGAGTATTGCCCAAGTGAAGCCTATGCTGATGATTAGAAAATGTTATCAAACAAATAATAATTTAAACTCATTTTAGTGGCAAAAATCTCATGTCTGATTATAAGATTTGTTTTAAACCTATGGGTACATGAAAATGCAAAAGAGAATTGGGTATTTATTAAAAGAGTGTGATTTAAAATTGGGACAAAAATCAAGAATGCAACTGTTACAGCTAAAAGAATGATGACGATGAATGCGTTTTTTGAAGATAATTATGTCAGTTATGTAAGCGCGTTGGCAACTCTCAAACCTGCCAGAAACTGGTCCAATTGAAGAATTTTGGCTAACTTTGAAAGGTAAAATGTATCAGGGCAACTTAAATGTAACAAGCTAAAATCATCGAAGCTCTGCGTAAAAGGATAAAGTATAAAGCTGATATCTAAAGCTTTTACTTATTTCAAGTATCTTTTAAAATTTAAAAGACTTTGTCTCAATATCTAGATATCACCCATTTGAGTCATAATTATCGCTTTTCTATCCTTGGGGATAATGGAGAGGCGCTCATCTATTTTTCCAGTACCTTTTTGAGAAACAGCTACGATCTCACAAAAAGTATCAAGTTGATCATCTACACCGCAATTATTAGTGTAGTTGTAGTGTTGGTAATCGACTCCAATCGATTGATAAAATTTAATAATCGACTAATTTTTTCTAGTCAATTCAATTACTAAACAATGTAAAATTAGTGAAAATAACTAGCAACTTGTCCGTTGGTAATTTTTAATTAGAAATTCTTTTATAATAAATCAAGAACCTTGAAAGCGAAACTTGATGTCTGGTTGTAAAATTAATAAAATTAAAAAGAATTTAACAAAATACATATGGTTATTTGAAATTTAATTTGAAGGCTGAAAAATTTTGGAGACAAACACATAATCATGATATTTAGAAGAAATATTTTAGAGTTGAATGCTAACATGGAACAAACAAAAATAGAAAAGAAAAAATAATTTCGATAATTTTTTTTAATTAATAAATGAAATTATTTGAAATCAAAATTTAATTAAAATTATCACTAAACTTTAAAATTTATTATTGTATTTAAGATTTTATTTTAAAATAAAACTTTATTTCTTTGCATGTTACAACAAATATTCTGATTATCTTACAATAATTGGATTACCAAACTAATATTGTTAAATATTTTTCTCGTATTAAAAATGTTTATAAAAAGTTTTACATCTTTGAATATGATGCAAAAAATCCAAATCCAAATCTTCATGGTCGCAAATTAGTAATTTTTGAATTTTTTTTTGACGTTTGCCAATATAATGAGAATTTTTTTTCATTGACCAGAATTCTCTAAAATTTTTCGGAGTATAATCATTTTGAAGTCCTTTTAGCTTTTCTTTGCTTTGATTGAAATTATTTTTCAACATTGGAAACACAAATTGAAATAGACCATTAGCCAAAAGCAGATGATTCATGACTAAAATACTTATTACTAAAAAACAAACAAGCTTCATTTTTTTATATCTATAATAAAAAGATTTTAATTTTTTTAAGTTGTTTTTCAAAAATCAAAGTCAAAAATTGTCAATAAAATAAATTGAACTAAATTTCTTGAATTCTTAATGATAACCTAGAAATTTTCCTTCATAAAAATTTCCAAAAACTTGAATTTACAAAATCTTTTAAGAATTAAATGCATGATTGATTACTTGTCTATTTTCTAAATCTCTTACAATTAAAAAAAGTTGAACCATAAAAGTAGATTAAATTAAGAGGCTTAATAAAAATTAAACTAGTAATTAAATTCATATCTAAATCTATCTTGAGAAATAAATTTCATTTTTTGGTAAATTTGTCACTTGCAGCTATAACTTTTTTTTTTTGAACCAAAGAAAGCGGATTTATTTTTATCTAGTTTTTTGCTTACTTTTTTATAAGCTATTGATAGCATAAAAATAAACTGAATCGATAAAATACTATTTTTGCTTAATCGAATGTTGAATGCTTAATAATCTTAATCAGTTTTAAGTACATTTCAAGCTGAATGTTTTACTTAATTGTAAAATAGATATTTAAGTGTCTTTATACAATTATATTTTAATTTGTCCATTGGGATTCAAGATTATATAAATTAAATAAAAACAAAGAAAAAAGAAGAAAAATGCTAGAGAAGCAGTTAAAATATTTGATCACTATATTTAAAAAAAATTGGTAATTTAAGACCATAATTTTTTTTAATTTAGATAAACATTTAGCTATTTAGCTATATGATAAAAAATCGTATGAATTGTAAATAGTAATTAACCAAACACAGCCATTTAGTCATAAAAAAATAAATCACAGTTTCTAATATAAATTAGTAGGTAAACATATTAATTAAAAAATCCATACACCTACAATTTTCTACTTATTTTCAAATATCAATTAATAAATTTAAATACTTTAAATAATTTACTTAAATACTAGTTTATTTTTTATATATTTTTTAAAAAAATGAGCTCTTTTTTTATTAAAACTTTTACATTATTATTTACAGCCTATGAGGCAATTAATTTTTTTTAATAATAAATATATTTTTAAAAGCTTTTTAAGAAAAAACAAAATTTCAGAGTTTTAGAATAAAAATTTTTCGGATCAATATTTTTCACATGATAGGATAAATCATTATTTTTTATGATCATATTATTTTTACAATAATTTAATGTTTTGGAATTTTTAGTAAAAAATTTAAGAAAATTTAAAAAAACTCAATGAAAATAGTTTAGTTAATAAAAACAAAATATCTAAGAATTAAAAAACTTAAAATATTTTACATAATTCGATTAATTAAATTTTATGATCTTGCTGAGAAAATAACATTAAAAAAATGTTTTAAAATATTATTGGACCTGATCGTCTAGTGGTATGATTCTTTCTTTGGGTTCAAGAGCTCCGGGTTAGAATCAGGTTCTTTTTAACTGCTACATACTTGAAATTCTATGAAGATGACTAGATTTTTTTGATTTTTAGTAAATTATTTTTTATAAGCTTGGATGTATTACAATTAAAGAGCTGTAAAATTATCGAATTGGTACACAAATGGAATGTTTAAGTGAATTTACATATCTAGGTAGCACTATCAATAAAAACATAGGTACACACAAAGACATTAAGAATAGACTTTCTAAAGCAAAGAGTGCCTTTGCTAGACTTTGACCAGCAAAGAAATCAACCATCTACAGCAAGGAAACAAAACTCAAACTGTACAACACTGTGGTAACACTGGATGCCTGAGAAGGATTCTAAAGATTCACTGGCCTGAGACATTATCAAACGTAGAACTATACGCAAGAACAAATTCACAGCCATTAAGTCAATCTATCAAGAATAAAAGTAATGACCCTATGCTCCATAAAGAGCGAATAATGAGGAAAAAAAAACTATCGAATAAATGAATCGATTTTATAGTATTGCGTTTTATAAATTGGATCACTTAATAAATTTTATTCAAAAATATTTTTTTAAATGGTTGTTCTGAAGAAAAAATCTCAATTTGAGAAAATGGCTTTGGCGTCCATTTGGAACCAATTTAAGAACTTAAAATGAAAAAAGACACTTGATATGTTAATATATAAGTTTCAGGATGATACCTATTTGCTATTTACAAGATGCTTTTTAGATAAATCAATTACTATAATTTTGGCAAATTGAAGTTTTGGATAAAAGTTTTTGCTCATGCTCAAAATCTATCTTTTAAAAATTTTTAAGAGTGTTAGACACATTATCATGTGTAGCAAACCATGTTAAACCGCATCTGAGTGTTGTGCATAATTCTTCATGCAGAAATTTTTTGCAGAAATGTACAGAACACGATAAAATACGAAGTTTAACTTTATATATGAGTTTCTGCAACAAACAAAATTTAAATTCTAAAGTAACTCAAAAACTTTTTTTAATGATAAATTTTTCACATGATCATTTTAATTTGATCATAAACTTCAATTTGCCATAATTTTGATGTAAAAACTATTTTGGCTTTCTCACAAAAGTTTACTCTATTGTTCCCTTAAAATTCATGAAATCAGATTCTTCCGTTTATTAGGATCATTAAGCAATTTTTATTTTAAAAAAAGTTGAATGTATCGTCAATTAATCTCTGTATTCTTTTGGTCAAACTAATGCGGAAAAATAGGAGGAGGATTATGGTTAAAAAACATTTTAAAAAACAATAGTCCACAAGGAATAACTAAATAGGGAAAAAATAACCATAAAAATGATAACAAATTAATTAAATGGAATTTTGTTTTTAAAAAAAAGTCAGTTGATTTGACTCAAATTTTAATTTTTTTTTCTTATTTAAAAATATAAAGCTTTAAAGTTTTAGATTTTAATTGATTCAAAATAAAATTTAGTCTTCTTGAAAAATTTAGGTTTTAAGTGTTTAAATCTTACAGTAAAATCAAAAAATTAACTTAACTTTGACTTTTTCTTTGAGTTTGTTTTCTTTTTGAAAAACTTTTGATTTGGTAACTACTCTTTTGGGGAATCCTCAAGAGCTATTTTTAATATTAATAAATTAAATAAATTCTTGTTTCAACCTAGTTTAGAGGGAAAAAAAGTAAAAATTAACTTTGTGTCTGCTTAGTATCCGTTTGCCAAGATTAGTAGTAACCTTTTGTCGTGATTAATTAAAATCAAATGAGAAGAATCAATTGTCATTAAATACACTTATATAATAATGCAACTATTTTCAGCAATCAAATTTGATTAGTCGATTTTCAAAGATTAATTTTTCCTACTCAAAATAAAAATTGACAAATTTATGCTGTTCATATTCTAAAAAATTAATAAAAACATGTAGGAACCTTTCATTTAATTCAAGTGTAATAAGAGCTCATTAAGCAATTATTTTTAATTTTAATTGAAAATTAATTTTTTAGATCCTTAAAAAGGAGTTAATAGAATTTTTAATGATTTTTTGATACTTAATATAATTACTGACTGAGTACTTAAGCCTTATTGATTTGAAAATGCTTAAGAAAATGTTAGATATATATTTGTCTCAAAAAGGTTTTTTCTTGAATTAAATTTAAGAATCAGCCACCTATAAATTCGTAAAGAAATTTGTAGACTATTTAATTAGCTTATTTTTTAAAATGAAATATTTTTATTAATGGTAATGTCTAAAAATTGATAAACTCTTTAAATTTTAAAAGATATTTGAAATAGGAAAAAGCTTTAGATAGCAGTTGAATAGATTAATAAATTTTAGTTTGTTAAAATTTCAATAAGTCCATGTTGCCTTGACATTATTAAGTTGGCGCAAAGTATCCCCAAAAAGACCTTGCGCAATTGAAGGCTTAAAATAGCTGAAAAAAACTTTTTCATTTCTTTATGAAAACTTCTCGAAGTTTGCTTTTGAGAATATTCACTTTATTAAAGCGAATATAGTCCAAAATAATCTTCTAACTCATCAAAACACGCCTTGAGTTTTTTCGTATAAATACACAACCTAATGAGATAGATAAATAAATCGCAATTCATAAAATCTAATTCTATGAAATTTTAATTCTGTGCCAGAAAGAAAGTCTCAGGAGATTTTTAAAATTTCATTTACATCTAAAAACAAAGAAAATTATGAGACTTAATTGAATATTAAAAATCAGGCTCGGTAAATTCAAAGTATTTCAAAATTTAACCAGTCGATGAAAAAAAAAATTAATCGGCTTTTCATTTTTTTCAATTATGCTGAGAATAACAATACGGACTATCACAGTGATAATTTGTAAAGTATAGAATCTTTAGATTAAAACTAAACAGTTACTTATAAATTCAAGGTGGATGATTTTAACCCTATGATTTTTTGTTTAGTCTGAAATTAATTAGAATAAAATTACTAATTTTTTTTTTCAATCTAAAAATTGAAATCGATCAACAAAATGAGATAAAACATCAAAAAGATAAAATTTATGAAAAAATTTATTTATTTTTCTTTTTTTAATTACTTTGATTATTATTTTAAAAAATGTTAAATTCAGAATGTAATAATAATTGACTCTATTCTACCCTAGTGGATATTGGGGAGGCGCTCATCTCCTTTTCAAGTACCTTTTTGAGCAACGGCTACGATCGAGGCTACTGCATCGAGTTGATCATCTACACCGGAATTATTACTCAGTCGAAACTGGTCCCCCTATTTTTATGATGAAAGAGGTTTAAACATGTTATTAGGAGTTATTCCGATCACCCACCATTTGATAGAGAATTTATGAGAACGCTAAAGTATCAGTTGGTACATAAAAACTAGTTTTTGACTTGTAAAACTAGTAAAAACAAAAAAAATCTAGAGTGATTGTTAACAAACAATATTTTTTCAGGATAATGATAAGACTTTGCCTTCTGCCCACTAATTTTTTGAAAGAGAATCGACAAAGCATTATTCCAGAAAAGAAAATAATCACCTAGCTCATCTTTTAAAGCTCATAGCTGAAAAAAAATACTAAAATTTTTCAATTTTTTTTTAAAACCTTTGGACTTTCAGGGTTATGTTTATTTAAATAAGAGAAATAAAATAAAAAAAAAGTTAAATTTTACAAGTAATTGAGAATTTAATTTTACTGATAAAGAGTTGTTTTAAAAGATATGAGAAAAGGATAATAGTTGTGACTCACAATCAATGTCGAAATTATCAATTAGATTAAGATTTTTTAAGAATTAATTCTTATATTGAATACATTTTAGTAGATAATTAAAAAGTCTATATTATTATATGAAAAACATCAATTTTTTTTAGAGCTCTCGATCAAAATTTGTCCAAAAGTAAACTTAATTTTTAAGATTAGTAGCTATATTTTCTTTATCCAATATTACAGTCAAACCTCTTTAATTCGGACAGACAAGTTTTGAAAGAATAAGATCGGAATATCAAATTTCCGAGATAACGATAATCCGGAAAAAATTAAAAGTTCGGATTAAATATAAAAGTTTTATTTAAAAATTACAAACAAGAAAAATTAACAAAACGGACAAAACATAGATTTATTACATTAATTATTTAATAAAGCTATCTAAAATCTCCTTTTTAAGAAACTTTAATTTATTAAAAAGATAAGAAAGATAGATTAATTCTTCCTTTGTTTTTGTTCAATATAGTTTTCAATATTCTCTAAAGATTCTCTCAATAAAATGTATGAAATTATTTTTTTCTTAAATTTCGGCTCATCAAATAGTTCACAGTGTCAAGTGCAATTTAAATTATATCTTGATTAGTGAAGCTTTGGCCTGTCTCAACCCCATAAAAAGGATCGGATTAAAGAGACTTGACTGTATATTGAATTTTACTGTTCAATAATTTTCTTAAAAAAATTTTTTTTGACATAATCATTACCTATTGAAATATGAAATAATGAAATATTCTAGGTGGCAATATTGAAAAAAAGCAAGGAAATACGGTAGTTTTTTAAAATCAAATTTAAAAAAATTTTTAACTGATTATTAATTTTAAAATTTTTTTGTCCAGGATTTGAAAATTTTCTTTTATTAAAGTAAAATTCATGCACAATTGATCATTTTAATTAATTAAAAAATAAATGCAAATTTAATAAAATATTTTATAAAAAATTTGCAACATAGTGAAACGGCTACAAACTCAATCATGACTTGACGATATGAATCATATTGAGAAGAGAAGAAGAGCTGCTCAAGATGCCTTGACTAAGATCAGAAATTATTAGACTTGTGATAAAAATAATGGATATGATCATAATGCTTAAGCAAATTCTAATCAAGCTTTTTGAACACTTAATTGAAAACTCATAAGCCAGAAAAATATTAAAGGAACTTCTGAAAATTCAAGACGACAATTACTACATATCCTGTAAAACTAGTATTTTAGACTAGATTGAAAAAGTTAAGGGGTGCAATTCAAAACTCTATGAGAAACTCAACATAGAGAATACGCCTAGAGTAGAATTAGCTTGAACTTTTTTTTATTTTTTTTACATAAATTCTTTTCTTTAGTCATTTGTTTTTCTTATTTTATACGAATCTAACTAAAGTTGTACATAGTGAAATTGACATATCTCTATTAGACTTTTTTCAATCTGAACACTTTATTTTTTTTTTTACATTTTCTGATATTTCATTTTCTATTTTTCAATTTTAAAAGTAGACAACGTCACCTTAATTTACGGGACGTAGAGCAAGTGGTCGGAAAACGACCTGAGCATTGGTAAATAAAATTTAAAAAAAATTAATAAAAAAACGTGTTTTGTTGCACTTTTTTATAAAAAAATAAAAAAACAGTAATTATTTTTAAAAATTTGTTTAAATAACAGGAAGCTTATTACAAAAAAGCAGCCATTTTAAGTTTTTTTATTCTCTTTATTGTAGTAAAATTTGCTCCTTTTAATGAAAAAACAAATTAAAAAATATTCACGTAAGCTAGTTTTATTAGAATTTTTTTCAAAAAAAATATGGCTAATCATTATACAATATAGCTTAATTATACTTTAATAAATTGAAGAACACTACAAACTAATAATTTCCCAAATTTTCTTCTATTTTTTTTATCATGAAATTTTTTTTTTTTTAAGAATATTTTATTTCAAGCAAGGGGTTGAAAGGAAGGACTAAGTTCCATTCCAAACAACCTGGGATTCCACCCCAAACTATATTCTAAATAAAATAGAAAAAAACAGTTTTCTAAAAAAACAAAAAATTTGGCTTAAAAATTTCAATCTTCATTGATAAATAGTTAGCAAACAATTTGCTTTAAAAAATGGCTAATTAATTGCATGTAAACAATCCATTTTTTCTAATTACGTCCTGTAAAATTAACGTTTGAGTTAAATAGTTTGTTTTTAAGTCATACAAAAAGCATGATATATTTTAAATTATTTGAAAATTTATTAAATAAAAAAATTAATGAAAATAATTATTTAAAAATTAACAAAATTTGAGTATAACGATAAATACAACTAAAACTAATTTGATTTATTTTTTTGGCTTTCTTCATCATATTGATTGGAATTTTTGCAGTCGATTTTTTTTAATAATTCAGTTATGCTTTTGGTCGACAAATTAGCGTTGGGATCAAGCTCAACATCAGCGATTGCATTCCGACGTCCTGAGCGTCCAAAGCGAACAAATTCACTTAAGTTTTTG
>VANL01000327.1:0-41091 GCA_006352455.1 Brachionus sp. 'Tiscar' | reverse complement strand
AGAAATGTTGGGTTTGGTTCCAAAGGGACCTGCTGGTTACCAATTCGAAGCTTTAAATTGTATTTTCTCTCATAGTTATTCCTATGGCCTGCTGTAGTGAATGTTGTATGACAAGTTTTCGAGAGATTGATTGCAACTGCATTATATTAGATTATTTGCTTGCTTTTTAGATTTCTCAATAATTAACTAATTAAAAATTAACTTGCTACAGAGATGTATGTAAGAGAATATTCAAAATCCTGGTAAATCGGTCCTGCACAAACTATCAGAAATCAATTTTGCTTAACTATTGCACTTGAAAACAAAGGATTCAGCTTGACCAAGCGCCATCACTTACTCCAAAACGCGAAATTCCTGAAAAAAGTCCTACTTTGTGTTTAGGAGGATGAAAATAGTATCATCTATTATAGACTTCTGCAAGCAAAGAAAACGAATAGTATTGATTTTCTTACTAAAAAATATTCCAATTATATAAATTGTAGCAAAAAGTAAAAATAACTTCGAAATGAGAAAAAAAGAGTATTTTGGTTTTTTTTTATTTATTTTTTTTTCAGCCCAAAAACGATATAAAATAACTTTTAAAGTCAATTATAAACTCAATTTTTGAATAATTAAATTTTTAAAATTTTTTAACAATAGCATATTTTTCTATTTTGACTGATTGTTGTGCTACAAGTTCTGTTGACTGCAGAGGAAGCAATATATGAGGCTCGTGCCAAGCAAGTATAGAAATGAATATCATCATTAATAAATTCTGTACATTTTTGCTTCAAACAATTATTATAATTAGTATCACAATCATTTTTGAGACTTTGACAATTATTGGTGCAGCATTTATCATTTAAGCAGTAATTGTGCTGATCACAACAAGAGTCAAAAACACTCACAGATTGATCAATAAATCCTTTGCTGATACAGCCATTTGGTCGGTCAAAATAATAATCTGTCAATTTATTTTGATAATTAATTCGTTGAAAGCAAACTGTATTACATGGATCACCAAGAACAGAATCGGTTTCTCCAGTTGGAAAAAAGAAGTCCATAGCCATATGATAAATCGAGATAGATTGCTCTTTAATTTTATCAAATGCATCATTTACAGCATTGGATAGAGTGTTTGAAAAAAAATTATCCACCGACCCAGTAATACTCTGAAGTTGGTTACCAAAACTAGCCAACGGATCAGAAATAGCATTTACTACATTATTAACTCCTGATGTAATTGGGTCTATTATGTTATTATTAATCCATGATGTAACTGAACCTAAAAAGCGTTTTTCCTTATGATGTTCGTGATCATCACTTATAGTTTTGGTATCCAAAACTGAAATTAAGGCGAAACATAAAATTATTGATAAAACAAAAAATTTCATTTTTAATGTTAAAATATTTTTTGGTTAAGAATTTTATATCACCTAAGTCAAGAGAAAATAACATGATTTGACTAAAAAACCAATAATATAAAGTGATTGCGATTAGATAAATTTTTTAAAATATTAGGAGACTTTATAGTTCGATTTTGTCAAAAATGGCGAAAATATAAATATTAATATGTTACATTTAAACTAAAAAAATAATCTTTATTACATCTTTATTACTAATTTGTATCATTATCTTTGTCTTTTTTAATTTTAATACATCGCCAGAATTGCCGCTAAATGAAATAAATAAATAAATTACATTTAAGCTAAAAAATTTCTTGAATTTTAATCATTTTCATATTTTAGTGTATATATTTAGATGATTAGATGAAAAAATAATTCAATATTACAAAAATAAAAACACTTTTGAAATATTTTTTGATATTAAATGCATTCATTTATTAATTATTTATTTTATAATTTAGGGGCTTTTTTAAATCTTAAAAAATTAGTTGATGAAAGCTTATGAATAATTCTTTACAAAATTGAAAGGAGTGTTTGAGAAAAAATTATCCACCGACCCAGTGATATTCTGGAGTGGCATTGTGAAATTTGAAACGAAAAACCAATAATATAAATATTGCAGATGTGTTGCAGAGTTTTACAGAATCAATATACTGTTAGTACAAAGGATGTATCAAGTGCTACAATTCACACATCATGTTTTGCTCCTTAAGAATTTGAGTTTTGGCATTTTTGATATTTTGTTTTTATTTTTTGTTCCAAATTTTACAATGCCCCTGAAGTTGGTTCCCAAAACTGAATAGCATTGACTACATTATTATGTCTAATGAATGTTTTATTCTCATACAAGATCAGAATATAGAAAAAGCTTGAATTTGCTTGTTGAGTTAACATGAATCTTTAGGTTTTTTTCTGAGGAAAATTTTTATCAATTATTTCGCAAGAAATTCTTCATGAAGATAAAAAAATTCCATCAATGATGCGAATAGTGATGCCTCGTTTAGCCAAAGAAAAAAGATAAAATAGAACCAAAGTTATAAAAGAAAATTTAATTTTAGATAAATATTTTCATCATCAAATAAATAAAAAAATTGGCATCAAAAATTTAGTATAATTTATCATCAAAAAAAAATCTTTTTCACCAATATTAAATTTTTATCATTAAAATTATTTTAATTTGTTTTTATTTAGAAATAATTACTTGATTTGACTTGACAGTCATCAGTTTCATCTCCTTTTTTTAATTTATTTGGTTTATTCAATTTAATAAAGGTTTAAAATCATACTATAAGTTTTAAACTCGAATAAAATAAATATAGAAGATTCTAAGTCCAACTGATACCTTTTCTAATATTAAATAGAATAAAAATAATATAATTCCTTTAAAACAAAACCGACAACTGTATCACATAGTTAAAAAAATAATTTATTAATAAATTCATGCTAGATCAGAATTATTTAATTTATTAATAAATTATTAAAGACAAAAAACTTATTAATAGTTAAAAATACATATAAATTAATAAACTTATAGATTAATAAGTTTTTTGTCTTTATTATTGTTAAATGAAAATTTAGGGGGAATTGGTCTTAAATTAAACAAATTAAATAAGAGTTGGTCCCAAAAAATCAGTGTTAGAGATAGTTGTTCCTTAGAAAAGCAAATTCAGCGAGGGTGAACCGCAAGTACACCCGAAACGCATTAAGACTTTACTCTCGATTACAGAATAGCTGATAGTTAACAAATAATAAATTATGGAGAGTTTGTGCCTAACTTAAAATTTGAATAAAAAACTGATAGAAATCTCAGTGCTATAAGTTTAGTCATATTTTTAATTTAGAAAAAGGAAAAACAGACTGAACTTAGGAAATAAGGACGAAGCCACTAAGACTTGTACAAAATCCTAAGATTTTAGTCAATCCAAATTAGAGAATAGTGTCACATTGAGCTAGTTATTGTCATAAATAACAATTTTAATAATTTTTTTTAAAGAAAGAGATTTGATTCAGGTAAAAATCATTTCATCGTTTTTTAAATGTTTCTAACTAGATATTTGCCCCTTGTTTAATCACTGAAAGCAAAAATTCTCATTATTTGAAATTAATTGTTTGCCTGATTAAGAATTAAAGAAATAATGACATTAATTTTTGAAATTTGGACTAAATTCTAAACATTATGTGAATTAATTCTAATTAGAAATTCTCAAGAAAGAATATAAATAAAAAATTTTCAAATTATTTTTCATTTTCGTATGAATTCACAAGAATCAGTAAACACAATCAGATTAAGTCAAATGAGACCTGAATGCAAAATAGTTCCAAGTATTAAAATAAAAAGTTATTTTTGATCAAAAATTTGTCTTAAAAAAAAGAACTAGACGAAGAAGATGAATTTAAAACGGACGAGGAATTGCAGGAAGCAAAAAATTTGGCTCCTTCTATTCAAATAGCTAAATCCTACTCAGAAATAATATCTCTTATAGGAGAAAATCCTGCCCGTCAAGGTTTGGAAAAAACACCAATGCGAGCTGCCAATGCATTGCTGCATTTTACAAAAGGATACAATCAATGCATAACTGATATTGTAAAAGATGCCATATTTAATGAAAATGTTGATGACATGGTCATCGTAAAAGACATAGAAATGTATTCTCTTTGCGAACATCATTTGGTTCCTTTTTTTGGAAAGGTAATAAATTAAAAGTATTCCTGTTTCTTTAATTTTGTAAAGGTATCTATCGGATACTTGCCAAACAAGAAAGTCATTGGACTTAGCAAATTAGCAAGGTATGAAAAGATCAAAAAAAAATAACCAATTTATTTTCTATTTTATCTTTAGACTTGTGGAAATGTTCAGCCGTAGACTACAAAGTAAACTTTAATTTATAATAATTGAATTTATATTTTTTTTAGTTCAAGAGCGTTTGACTGTTGAAATAGCTAATGCTATAATGGAAGCAATAGAGCCTAGAGGAGTTGGTGTGGTAGTTCAAGCTACTCATATGTGCATGGTGATGAGAGGTGTGGAAAAACTAAATAGCAAAACAGTAACAAGTGCAATGCTTGGTGAATTCAGAAATGATCCAAAAACTCGTCAAGAATTTTTATCACTGATTAAATAATTAAACATTAACTTTATTTATTAATTTATTAAATTAATTTTTCTACTAATTTGAATAAAACTAAAATATTTGTGTAAAAATTTTAGCAGCAGCATTTTTCACTTGGTTTAGTTGCTTGAATAGTAGCCGAAGCAACGAAGTTTTGAACTTCTCCAGTAGGCTCCCATCCTTTGATAAATTGCCTGCTATTTTCATTGACTTTTATGTCAATGCATTTGAAACCAGCATCGTTCAAAAAGCCATTCAATTCGTCTAATGTGCTGGCACCAGCCATGCATCCATTGTACAATTCTTGGTCATTTTTAATCCAATCAGGTAAAGGCGATGTGGCAATTACATCCGAAATCGCTATTTTTCCGCCAGATCTAAGCACTCGATAAGCTTCCTTATAAACTTTATCTTTAGCTGGAGATAAATTAACTACGCAATTTGATATAATTATATCAATTGAGTTATCTTCAACTGGTAGAGATTCGATTTCTCCATGTCTGAATTCAACATTAGTAAAGCCATTTTTTTCTGCAATTTTTCTAGCTTTATCAATCATGTCCTGTGTCATATCGACACCAATTACTCGACCAGTTTCGCCAACTTTTCGCCTTGCAATGAAGCAATCAAAACCAGCACCGCTGCCTAGATCCAAAACAGTCTGACCTTCTTTTATTTGAGCAATGGCGTTTGGATTTCCACAACCAAGACCTAAAATTGCATCATCTGGAACATTGTTCAACTCTTCATCGGTGTAGCCAAGTTGTTTGTTATAATCTTTTTGTGGAAAGCTTGTTGCTCCACAGCAACTCAATGGATTACCAAAATCTTTTTTATTTGATGTCTCAGCTGCTAGTTGGCCATAGCATCCTTTTACAGATTCCTTTACTTGAGAATTACAACAAGACATTTGTATTTATTTCGATTATTTTGCGTGAATATTCTTTTATGATATTTCTTTTAAACGAAAATAATTCAGTTTTTTTTACCTTAAAAAAAAATATTTTTTGCAAATCTAACTTTTAAACCATTAGCAAAATAAAATTTATGGTAAAATCTCGAATTTTCATATATCATCCTAATATTTCAAATGCGAAATTTTTTATATGACTGAATTATTTTAAATTATCAAGATAATTTTGAAAAAAATTTTCATATTTTCAAATCATGTATTTTTTCAAAAACCATTATGGTTAATAAAATTCTAAATTATTTCATATGAATAAAATTTTTTGCAGAAATAAATTTGTATTGTAAATATTTAATGCTTATCTTGATTTTTAATAACCATGAAAAAAGTTCTTTAGATACATAATTATTCATAATTCTAGGTTATGATTAGACATTATTTACTCCTCAACATGCAAATATGATGATACATAAAATTTAAATTTTTTTTTTTTTTTAAATAATTATTTAGCATGATCAAATCAAATTTTGATCATCAACTTCAAATTTTCCTCATAAATTTTATTTTGCTTACAATTTTGCTTTAAAGTTTGATTTGCAATATTTCTTTATTTAGGTTGGTAAACTAATTTTTTTAAATTAATAACATTTAATAATCTTGAATAAATTGCACGAATTTTTATTTTGTCTATGATCAAAAATCATTAAAATGTCTTACAAAAAAGTAGCTATTATAGGCAGTGGTAAAGCCGGTTTGGTGTCAGCCAAATACGCTCTTGAAAATCAACTTAAACCAGTAGTTTTTGAGCAAACTAAAAAAGTCGGTGGATTATGGTCAAGAAATAATGGCACTGCGATATGGGATGGACTTTTTACAAATATATCAAAGTATACAATGATGTTTCATGATTTTCCATGGCCTAAAGATTCAACAATTTTTAATCGAGCAGAAGATGTTCACAATTATTTGAAGTCGTATGCTCAGGAATTTAAAATTTTGGATCACATTAGGTTTGAAACTAAAGCTGAATCCATAAGAAAATTGTCTAGTAACAAATGGGAGGTAAAAAATGGTTCAAATTCGGAAATATTTGACTTTTTGATTTTTTCTCCAGGGCTTCATTCGACACCAAGACGACCATTTATTAAAAATAGTCAAAAATTCAAAGGCCTACAAATACATAGTTCTGAATTTAAGCTAAATGACCCCAGATTAAAGAATAAGCGAATTGTTGTTCTCGGCTGTTCTCTTAGCGGTACTGAAATAGCCTCTTTATTAGTCGGTCATGCTAAATCAGTGACTAATATTTATCCAAGAACTTATCTAATAACTCCCAGACTTGTAAAATTTAAACTTTCATCTGATTCAACTCATGGAAATTTATACAAAATTCTACCTAGTGATTTATTTTTTAATAGAAGAGTGTTCAATTATCCAGATGCAAAACTTAGTCAGAGTGAAGCCAAGAAAATTAAATTAGAAACTTTTAAGCGATTATTTCCTTATCAAACAGACAAAAATCTAAGTCATCCAGACCTTTATGTAGATTTAGAAAAACCTAATCAAGAGATTCTAGTCGCCATTTCAGATTATTATTTATCTCATGTACAGAGAGGAAAAATTGAACCAATTAAATCAAGAATTGAAGAGTTTGAAGAAAATAGCGTAAAATTAGAAAATGGCATGGAAATTGACTGTGATGTCATAGTTTACTGTACTGGCTATGATCTATCTAGTGAAATCTTAGACGAAAGTATACTAAAAGCTGTTAAATATGATAAAACAGATCATAAATATTCGCTTTTATTGTATAAGTTTACATTTCATCCTGATTTGGAAAATTTTGCAATGATAGGACAAACTGACGGTTCATTTTATACTGGTGATGAATTGCAGGCTTATTGGGCAAATCAAGTTTTTAGCGGCAAAATTTTGTTGCCTAGTAGAGATACAATGATGCTTGAAATTGATAAAGAAGAGCAGAAACGTAGCAAAAAAAGAAAATCACAGTATCCCTATGGTAATTACACTGTTATGGTGGATAAATTAGCCAAAGAGTGCGGCCTTTTGCCTGACTTCGAAGCTATCAAAAAGAAAGATGAACATCTATTTGAGTTATTGTGGAATTCAAGTGTTAATGGAAATAGTTTTTTTCTAGATGAAAAAATCTCAATTGATATTTTGAATGAAATATTCGAAATGAATAATCGGGAGTTTGTTTTTGAGAAAAATTTTGACCAAATAACATTAGAAGATATTGTCACCGAATTTTCTAAACATTACAAATTGCCCAAAAATTTATATAAAATAGATTAAGTATTTTCAAGAATTTAGCATTAAGAAATTCTTGTTTTGTTAAAATAAAATTTTCTTATTTATTTAAAATTTATTTTGATTAAATTTATAAATTATTTTTTAATAATATTTTTTAATAAATTTTTAAAATAACTTCAATTTTTATTTACACAATTTAGTATCGATTCAGATAAATTTTGTGAAATAAAAAGAAAAAAATGATCAATTTAAATCTGATAAAGATGGCGCAAAATTAAATTTTCTTTCTCATACTCGCATTTTCACAAAATTACCAAAAATTTCAAATTATCGTGAAAATGCAAGAAAATCTAAAAAAATTGCTAGGACACGGGTCCTTTTTACCAAAGGCCTAAGATTAATAGCCTATTGATAGGAAAAATTAAAATAAAAAAATATAGCTATTATTTTAAATCACCTAAACTATTAGTTTCCTAAATTTAAAGGCTTTTGGATATTAAAATTCATCAAAAATTCTTTTCAATTTTTTTTCTTAAGATTTTCATTAGTTCTGAAATATTGCAATATAGTGCAATATAAAAAGCTGCATCAATAGTTAAAGTCTGCTAATGATATTCAAACTCTCTGCAAAATACACTTTAGCTAAATAATTGCAAATTTAAATTATTTATTTATTTATTTAATATTTATTTAAGTTTAAGTTCCATGGAAAAATTGAATTATGATATATATATTTATACTCTTTTTTATTTTATTTTTTTTTAATCTATGTCATACTTGGCTCTATGAAAAAATAGCAGAGTGTTAAATAAATCAATTAAAATAGCCAGGTAAAAATAGTTAGTCCAAATTAACACCTGGAAAAAAATAGCAAAAAAAGAAAAATTAAAATAGCAAGTTTAAAATAACTTTATTCAAAAAAAATTAATTAATTTTTTAGTTTATGTCTTCAAATTTGTTTTTAATTTGTAATTTGTAATTAAAGATTAAAATAATGTATATTATTTTAGTAAAATATGGGAAGCTGGCAAATGGTTCTATCATGAAGATATTTCTGTTGTCGACAGAGGATTTAGTGACTCAATCAGATTCCTTAAAGAAAAGTCTAGTTATTGAACCAAAGATGACAAGTTATTTACAAGGTAGGAAACAAGATACTACGATGGATGCCAACTATTCACGTCTTATTACAAAGATACGATGGGCAATTGAGTCGGCTAATGGGCGTATTAAACCTTAGAAATTTTCAATAATGTTGTTTCGAATATCAATAGAAAGTATTTGGAACATGATTTTCGTTTTTTATATGCTAATTAACAAATATAGAGCACAAATTGTTAAGACAAATTATATGGGAAAAATTGAGCTTTATGAAAGGATGATAGAAAAATCAATCGAAGAAAACCTTTTAAAAAGCGAAATTGAAAAATATTGGAACCGTTTTATAAAAAAAAGAATTGTTCATATGAATGAATTTGAATTTCCAGAGTTAACAGAAGAATACATGCAATCAATAAAATTTATCAATTAAAGCAAAGTATTTCATATTCGCTTGAGCATACTTATCAAAATGGAATTTACAAAAGAAGAGAAGAAGTGATTTGATGTTTAAATTCGTAATGAGTTGTGATAAAGATAAATTAGAAAATTAGAGTTCTTCAGTAATCGAAAATAATGACAATCTTTCAGATGAAGAATAAAACCAATAAATTTCTTTAAATTAATAACTAATACTATTATTATAATAATAATGATTTTATTTTTTTTTGGATTAATGTCACAGAAATAAAAAGAATTATTAAAAATCATAAAATATTTTTAAGAGAAATTAATTAAGAATTAAGCAACATTATTTAGCTATTTGAATATTCTTTGCTGGAAAAAAATGGAAAAAAATGAAATAAAAATAAAAAAGTGATCATTAAAAGAATTCTTTTGAGCTTTCATATTCGCAGATTAATATTTAGTCCTAAAAAAGTAATATTTCCATCTTCTTAGGTATATTTAATTTAATTTTAGTATTAAAAATTAGTTAATTACTTTTTAAAAGTTTTTGTTTCTTAAAAAACGAAGGAAGCCAAGTTTCCCAATCTTAGCTTTTTTTATTTGTTATTAGTGGCTTAAAATAAGATAAAAAGATGTGTCTCAGAAAATTTATGTCTTAAAACTAGAAGACCTAAATTTTTTTATACCGTTAAGACCTAAACGGGGTTCAAAAAACCCCTAATTTTAAATTGATGAAAAAGAACGAAAACAATTAATAAAAATTTTTAATTAGCTATCAAATTAAAGTTTTTTTTATGAATTTTAATTTAAAAAAAAAAATTTAATTTTAACACGCAATTCTTGAAATTTTCATCTTAAAGCAGGCGATATGGTAAAAAATAGCAAAAAAAAACTTAGAATACAAAAAACATTAGAACCACCTGAGTCATCGTAGCGAATATTTACCAAGGCAGCCAGTGTCACTTTTCTTTTCATTTTTTTAAATTTTTGTTTTTGTTTGAAATTTCTAAAATACAAGGATTGAATTTAAAAAAAAAAAACTATGAATTTTGATACATTCATTCACTTAATAAAGTCAAAAATTTACAGGGGTTCAAAAAACCCCATTTAGGTCTTAACGGTATAATTTTTTTTTGGCACTTAGGAATAATAAAATTTATAATTTCAAAGGCAAAAAACATTTAACTTAAAAACATTTATTCATTACACTAAAACATTTATCTGATTCTTAGAAAGTTTTTTATGCTAGAAGAACAGTCATAAAGGGGTTCAAAAAACCCCTAAGATCTTCTAATATTAACGTCTCTTCGTACCTGGCGCTTTAGAAGAGAAAAATCATATTTTTTGTTTTTTTCTTTATTTTTCTAAAAGGAATAGTGATATAAAAAAGTAATAGCGTTCGAAATAAATTAATTTTAGTTTTAAAAAAATAATTTTTAGAAACCTTTTTATCATAAAACAAAACTAAAAAACTAAATAATTTTTTTAACAAAATAAAAAATTAAAAAAATTTTAAAAATCATCCAATATTTTTCCTGTTTAATTTATTACTTATTATCACTAATTTAATTAAAATAGATTAAATTTTTTTTTTTTAATTTTATTATTTTAAAATAATTTTATTAAATCTTTAAAAGATGCGAAAGCCAAAAAAAACGTTTAATTAAATAAAATTGATTTTATAATTGGATTTGTTTTAAATAAGATATCTAAATTAGACTTTTATTAAAGATATTAAAAGTACAATTTTTTTGTGAAAAAAATTTTAAAAAATAAACTTAAATGTTCAAGGAAAAGTTGAAATAAATCAAATTTTTTATCTATACAAGTCATCAGGGTCTTCATTATTGAAATTGTTCCCGCTAGATCCACTGCCTTGTCCGCCAGTTGAACCAGTCTCTCCTGGAAATCTGAAATTTCCACCGAAGCCTCTGCTCTGCTGTAATGTCTGAGCAAACATTTCATATTTACGAATATCGTTGTCACTGACAGAACGTCTGGCAAACTTCATGGCCTCTTCAAAATGATCTCGCCTGATCTCCGGTACTGGATCATAATCAGTTTCCATTTCAGTATCACCGCCTTGCGCAGCTCTTTCTCTTTCTCTTTGCATATCCTTTTCAATCGATTCTCTAATCGCTAGTTTACAGGCACGCTGACAAATTTCGGTCAAGTCAGCGCCGCTAAAACCATGAGTGGCCTTGGCCAAAAAGTCCAAGTCAACATCTTGAGCTATTGGCGATTTTCTCAATGACGCCTTTAGAATGCTCATGCGAGATTTCTCATCTGGCAACGGAATATATATGAGCTGATCAAGACGACCAGGTCTCATTACTGCTCCATCAATGATATCTGGTCTGTTTGTGGCTCCAATGATGAAGACATTTTTTTTTGCGCCCATGCCATCCATTTCAGTCAAAACTTGATTAATTACTCTATCACTAGCTCCGCCGGCATCGCCTGAACTGCCACCTCTCGACTTGGCTATCGAGTCCAACTCATCAAAAAACAAAACACAAGGAGCTGCTTGTCTCGCTTTATCAAAAACATCACGCACATTTGCCTCGGACTCACCGAACCACATGGTCAACAATTCAGGACCTTTAATTGATATGAAATTTGCTTGGCATTCATTGGCAATGGCTTTGGCTAACAGAGTTTTACCACAACCTGGTGGACCATAGAACAACACACCACGTGATGGACTCATTCCGAATTTTAAGAATTTTTCCGGATGCTCGACTGGATACTGGACCAATTCTTGCAATTCTCGTTTGACACTCTCCAAGCCACCAATGTCTTCCCATGAAACATTGGGAACTTCGACTACAGTTTCTCTCAGTGCACTTGGATTCGATTGTGCCAAAGCCCATTTGAAATTTTCTTGTGATACAGCTAATGAATTTAAAACTTCGGCGTCAATATTCTCCTCTTCTAAATCAATAAGATCCATTTTTTCTCTAATTTGTTGTAGAGCAGCCTCAGAACATAGAGAAGCCAAATCAGCACCAACATAGCCGTGAGTTTCATTGGCTATTTGTTCAAGATCAACATCATCGCCAAGCTTCATATTTTTGGTATGAATTCTGAGCACTTCAAGACGACCAATAGCATCCGGAATGCCGATGTCTACTTCTCGGTCAAAACGACCAAATCTACGCAAAGCAGGATCAATGCTATTGGGTCTATTAGTTGCAGCCATGATTACCACATGAGAACGCTGTTTTAAACCATCCATTAAAGTCAACAATTGAGAAACTATTCTTCTCTCTACTTCACCATGAGTCTTTTCTCTTTTGGGCGCAATAGCATCAATTTCATCAATAAAAATGATAGATGGTGCATTTTTTTCTGCTGTTTCAAAAGCTTTACGCAAATTACTCTCTGATTCACCGGCCAATTTGGACATAATCTCAGGTCCATTGATCAAGAAGAAAAAAGCACCAGTTTCGTTGGCGACTGCTCGTGCAATTAAAGTTTTACCAGTACCAGGCGGGCCAAACAAAAGAATACCTCTTGGAGGTTTGACTCCAATGGTTTTAAATAGTTGAGGATGTCTTAGCGGCAATTCAACCATTTCTTTAATTTGAGCTAGCTGCTTTCTAACACCACCGATATCATCATAGCCAACCTCGTTTAGAGAGCTCTCCTCATCTTCTCGTTTAATCGGCTCGCCATCACATTTTATTATGGTATCGGGCACGACTACACAATGTGGCGACGGGTCTGTTTCAACTACTTTGAATTCTACTGCGCGCATATTACGACACACAAATACGTCGCCTTTGCGCACTGGACGGTATGATTCCAAAAAGTATGGTTTTAGAAAAGCCTCGTACAAATTGCCTGTGAGGCCTTCGACTGTGTCATCAATTGGCAGCACTGTGATCGACTTGCCATATTTTATGTCCGGACATGCTTGAATACTAACAACATCTCCGACTTTAACGCGCAAATTATTTCTCACCACACGGTTCATGCGAATTTTTTCATTGGGACATGTGTCGTCCGAGAGCACTACGCACACAGTGTCTCTTCTTTTCTTGCCCTTGACTACGACTGAATCGGCTCGGAAAAGCTGCAGCTCGTCCATTTTACTCTGCGACAATGTGACTATTGAATTGTCATCGTTAATTGCTTCTTCAACAATCAAGCGGTTTGGTTTGTCCTTTTGTCTCAAAATTGCTGTTGCCAAGCTGTCTTTTTCATTTGGGTCAACTATTTTGGCCATTTTTTTCTATTTCTTAGTCTAAATACAAAAGTAAACATGCCATTATTAGATTTATTTATATGAAAAAAATTTCTCAATCAAGATAGTACTCGGTTAGTCTCTGTTTTAAATGGCTTAGTGAATTTCAATGATGATAGTTAATTTGAAAAATAAAGATTTTTATTAAACTAACTAAGTTAAAGCGAGTTTAAATGCAGTATATGTGTATTAGAAAGATGATTTATACTTATGCAATGAGATGACGGGCAAATTTTGAATTTAAATTTTCTATACTTATTCATTAAATTTGCATGCGTGTTATAATTTAACTAGTTGAATTTATGTTCATAAACCAGTCAAGACTATTTTAGTCCTATATCTAATCATTCATATAACATTAAAGTTTATTATTGAAAATAATCTCATCTCAGTTAAAAAAAAATTTGTTAAAATTTTCCCAAAATTTCTAAAAGATAAAATGTTACAAATATTTTAGAATTAAATGATTAAAAAGACTAATTTTTAAAACTAATTTAGACTCTTTAAAATTTTTCTTAACAAAAAAAATCAATTAATCATAAGCAAATAATTATTAATTATTATGATGATTGATCTCGAATTTTCTAAATAATTGAAATTTTAATAAATTTTAAAAAGAAATTAAAATTTTTTTTATTGAAAATAAACACATCAAAAAAAATAATTTGAAATTACAGGCACGATCATTTTGAAAATATCAAAAATGGACAAAGCGAAAAAATTCAACACAAATTTATAAATACATATTCTTTTTTGATCAAGTTTTATTTAATTTATGGTATGCAAATAGCTTAAATATTTGTCCGAAAGAAATTTACATAAAATGAATATTTTTTCTTAATTTAGATTTTAAAAATTAACAAAATTCTAAGCCTTATTTGATTTTTTATGTATAAACCGAGGAAATATTCTTTCTTTACTTTTGAATATCAGTTGAAAATATAATGATTTAGTTATTTTTTGAATTTTTAAATTAATTATTTTTAAATAACGGCAAAATGTAAAATATTTTACATTTTTACATTTTCGTATGTTGAGATTTTTTGTGCAATTTTTCAGAAAATATTTATTTTTAATTTTGTTTACTAATAGATTAAGGAGAATTTTTTTTCAACCTTATGAAACACTGTAAAAATTTCTAAAAATATGAAAATGCAAAAATCTAAAATTTTTTACATTTTGCCTTAAATACCTACTAAAATATGTGATTAAATTAATCAAAGTATTAAAAGCAAATTATTTGTGATCTGATCATCTTACGATATACTATATATTTTGATTTAAGCTTTGTTCTCTAATACTTATTTAAAGCCGAGAGATAAAAATATAAAGAGAAAACACTTCCTACAACCTAAAATTTAGCTTTCACAACCTTTAAAAATCTCCTGATCGAAACATCTAAACTTTTTTTAATGAAAATTTTATTAATACAATCTATAAAAATTAGTCATTATACACACAAAAAAAATTTAAATAAAATTTATCTGTCAATTAATTTTTTTGGTCTGCCGCTTTTTTTTTAACGATTTTTACTTGGCGATTATCCAAAAATAAAGCTTTTGATAATTTTTTTGTTCTTCCAGCTATTCTTTTTGCTTCTCTTGCATTCAAATTAAATCTAAATTTTTTTTAAAATTTATGCATTATTGTAAATTTAGTATTTACAACTTTAAAAAAAAATTTAGCAAAAGTTTTAAAAACTAAAATTTAGGTTGTAGGAACACCTAACCGAAAAATAAAAAAACAGCAAAAAACATGATTGCTTTAACGCTAATTTTTAAAGTATTGAAAATTCTAAAATAATGATTTTATGTATTCTAAACAATTTGCTCATTTTTGTTTTTTAATTGTATTTTTTCTCTGATTCAGGATTAAGCTTTTTACAAATCTTATGTTTAAACTCGCTAGTTTAAATTTTTTGATCAATTACTCTTTGATAATTTCTAGTATAGTTCTCCTACTATCATTCTAGAAAAAAATCGATTAAAAAGATTGTCAATTTTAATAAAAACAAAAAGGGAGATAGTTAATCGCTCACCTAAACAAATTAATTGCATACTATAATTAATGTACTTCTTAAGATATTTAAACCTTTCTCTTATTTATAATGAAAATACCTACATAAAATAATGACTCTTAAAAGAATGAAAAGTTATCTTATTTCACTTAAAAATTTATTAATATAAAAATTGTATTTTGAATGAAAATGAAGGAAAAATGAAAAATGAACGAATTATTTAGGTTTTTTTTTTTACCCATTTGGTCTACCAACACGACGTTTTTGTATTGATGCTTGAGTTTGTGCTTGAGTTTGTGCTTGTGTTGCTGCTTGAGAAGATTTGCATGCTTCTGGATATAAGCTTGCATTTGTGGAGCAGAACCTTTTTGTTGGTTGAGCTATCGGCACTCTATTTATTGAAGAGTTTGGAAAAGTAAAAGCTTCAAGTTGCTCAAATGTCTCACTTAAATCTATTTTTTTTTTGTTTATTTATTTATTTGTATATCTGTATCGAGCTAAGGCTCCTTCAGATTAAAAAAAAATCAAAATAAAATGTTAAAATAAGATAAAATAAATTAAAATAGAAGAAAATTAAAATTAGATATATTGAAATAGAGAATAACAGGATACATATTTTTAGATATCTGATTTTTCAGGGAAAAAAGAAGAAATAGTAAGGTAGCAATTTCAAATATATATTGGTGTGCATTCAAATATATCTCAAAACAAAAATAACAATTTATTAAAAAAAATTATCAGTTAACATAAATAGTTTCATTTTGATCTTCAGGTTGTTGACCAAGAATAGTTTTTCTTATATTTTCTATATCTTCTTTAAGATCTGAATTGTCTGGATCGATTTTAAGAGCCGCTTCAAAATCCAGCAAGCCTTCGGCGTATAATTCTAACTCACAAAATGCTGTTCCGCGTCTAACATGAGCTTTTAGCCGACTAGAAGCATTATCAGCCACAGGTGGGGTCAACAAATCCAAAGCCTAAACAGTCAATTTATTTATTTATTTTTTTCATGATAATCTAGTTACCCTAGTACAGTCTTCTACACATTTAATCAAATTTCTTACTTTGAAATGACAAGCTGCTCGATTTGAATACAGGCTAAAAAATATTTTAGAATATTAATGTATAAGAACAATTGAGAAAACTTGACATACGATGGTTCTTTTGGGAAAAGTCTGATTGCATGATTATAAACCCCAATAGCAACTTGATAGTTTTCTTGTTTGAAATAGTTACTTTTTAATTTTTAAATATTGTTAAGAATTTTTTCATAAAAAAAATAAAAACACATTTTTACCTTGCTTTCTCTTTTAATAAATCAAGATTTAATTCGTTAGCAGATAGATCACTGAGATCATCTGGTAATTCGGTTATTTTTCTAGCCTCAGTTTGTTTTTCCAACCACTAAAAATATTTTAAAAATTGATGATTTTATAATTAAGCTTGTACCTAAAGTACCTCTCTTTCTAATTGGTCTTGAGATTCTCTAGAAGGTGTTGGAAAAACTCTTGGTGTAAATCGAATTTGTATTGAGCGGTTAGATCGTGGTCCAGGTAAATCAGGAAGGTTTTTATTATCAGTTTTTAGATTTAGCTCTTCAAAAATTTCTTTTTTGTTTTCCTCTATTGTTTTAACGTGAGCTGTTCCATTATTTTTTTCTTCCAAATAAGGCTTAATATAAAAATGTAAAGATTTTTCAAGATAATTATTAGCTGCTTACCACTAATTCTTTTTCAATTTGGACGGTTTTATGTGATTTCTTGAAACTTTCTATCTCCTGTGTAGCTTTTTTTCTTTCATTTTCCTTTAATGATTCAATTCTATTACGCTCTGATTCTTCAAGCTTAAAAAATAAAATTTTTTAAATATCAATTCTTTTTCATATATTTAAAATTTATATTATAAAAATTTAATATTCAAAATTTTTTTGAAAATTGTCTTAAATGAGATAATTACACGAAATTTTTACCTTCATTTGTTCTTTAAGAGCCAGTTTTTTATTTGCTTCTTTTAGCTCTATCTTTTCTTTTGACAATCTTTCAGCTTTTTGACCTTCGTACTTTATCGCTTCTTCTCTGACCAATTTTAATAGTTCTTTATCCACAAAATCCTTATGAAATAAATCTGGCCATACATTATCTTCTGATTTAGCAAACTGTAATGAAATAATTCCATTTTTTACAACAATAACCGAGCTATCATCATCTATCATTTCATGAAACCAGCATTCGAATAAAAAAGGGGAATAAGATACCTTTAAAATTCAAATTTTCTTACTATTGACTGGGTGACTTAATTTTACCTTGACATATTCTCTGCTATTTAATATATCCACGTTGTTAGCCTTGGTTCCTTTGAGCGGAAGATTAATGCTTATCTTAGACTCACTTTGAGTCCATGTAAAATCTTTGATAATTATTGGCATTTTTTATTGGCATTTAAGAATATCGAAAATGTAGGGTCCTTTTATTTTTTTATTAATTTTCTCTTAGTTACCATAGAAAACAATTTTTTTTCAATTAAATTTGTAAGACAAAAATAAAGACAATGTGCTAAAATGTCAAAATAAATGCAATTTCTCAATTTAAATAAAAATTTCAAAATATGAAATAAAATTATTTTAGGATTTATAAGGATAGTTTACATAGGTATATTTATATTTTTAAAATATTTAAAATTAAATTTAAATAATAGTTTATTTTTGAATAAGAGAATTGATTTTAAAAAATGCCGAATATTAACTTCTTTGGTCTAGAAACATTTGTTAATGCATATAAAAATCAAGTAAAAAAAGAATCTGATCTTATTGCTTTGTTTGTTCATTGGTATTTGGTAAAAAATGGTTTTGTTTGTGTTCTAGATGGACGAGTAATTCTTATAGATAAAAAATAATTATTATCCAAAAATAAATTAAAACAAAAAAAGAAAACTGAAATTTTGCCTAATGATTGGAATGCCAATGAAGAATTGTATGTTCTTAATTATTCACTTGATTCTAAAGGATTTGAACTTAAAATATTAACTGCTGATGACTCGTTAATTATAAATCTAATGGTATTTAAATTTTTTATTTATTTCTAGTAATTAATTTTGTTTTAAAAAAGAAAAAATCTACTGAGCGAACAGCTAGTCTTAATTGTACGATAAAAAATCACATTTCTAGTTTAAAGAATGAATACCAAAAGTAAAAAAAAAATTATCCAATATTTTTTCAAAAATTCATAACTTTTCCAACTTTTCTAAAAAATAGCCTTTTTATGAATCTAAATGATTTGCACGAATCGATCTCGAAAGAATTTGAGCCCTTATTCAAAGAAGAAAAAAAGTCTTCAACTGAAGGTGCAGTTTGTAAGGAAGAGACTGGCAAACCAAGGTTATAAATTTTGAAAACCAAATATTCATTTTTAAATATTTTTTTTAAAGAGGAGGGGTCATATTTGATCCTTTAAGAGACATACCCCAGCAAAGACCTCCGTTGCCTCCTAGAGACATAGGTCGATCCGATTTGGATCCTTTCAGAGTTGACCCACTCGGAACAGGAGGTAAAATTTAATATTAACGAATTTAACTTTTTTAAAATAATCGTTAAACATAAAGGAATGATTTTTGATCCATTTAGAAATTATGATCGAAGATTAATACCTACAAATTTACCACCTGGCGCAGTTCCACCTAGAGCCAGGTTTGATCCTTACGGACCACCCAGTCCTGATGAGTTAATTCCTGGATCGTCAACTAGAGTTGGGTAAACATTTCAACAAATTTTAAAAATTGAATTAAATTTTATTTAAATAAAAAGACCAAATCCTAATCATTTAAGACCCCCGGGTGGATTCGGAAATGATCACATGTTTATGTAAAATCAATATTATTTTAAAATTTATTTATTTTTCATTTAAATAAAATAATTTTGACAGCTACAAGGATATAAAAATTTCTTAAAATATTAATTTTGATGATTAGTGAATATATATTAAAATATAAAACTATCTATGCTTTATTCTTCATTCTAATTGTGATTTAAAGCCTGAATAATTTTATTTCAATAAATCGAAATAAATTCTAATTCGGTGCATAAATATATATAAAATTTTTATATTTAGTTTCAGCCTTTTTAAACAAATTTTATATTAAAATTCACAATGCAAAGAATTTTTTAATATTTACACAAAATTTTAGTTTTCAGAGTCGTTATTAACGGTATAATTAGGTAATTGAATATAAAAAAATATAAATTTAAAAAAATAAAGATTAAATAAAAAAAACGATTTTTTTAAGTTTCCATACTCTCATTTTTATTATTAGTATCTATTAATTCTTTTTGATCAAATTTTTCCTTAATCTGCAAAATTGTGGCTTGCATTGCATCCATTTGACTATCAATTTCCAAAAGGAATGAGTTTAAATCTAAAAAAATTCTGCTTTAATCGAATAATTTTCAAGATGGCGGAAATTCTTTTTGAATTATTTCTTTATTTTATTTCCTTTTTCTATTCTATTTTTGTTGAAAGATAAGAAAATTGGATTTTTTTTTAGATTTAAATCCAAATTAAGAATTCCCGTTAGTTATTTGCTAAAATTACTTTGCTCATTTTCACATGTTTCATTAAGAAGTTGTTTATGATATGCCAAGTCATGTTCTAATTGAGCCACATTGCCTGATGAAATTATTTTACCAAGCTCTTCATTTTCGTTTAGCAATTTCCGGCATTTGTTCATTAAACGTTTAGTCAGCTGGCTCTCAGGCGTGTATTTAGTTGAATTTAATTCAATTTCTAGCTCTTCCTTTTTTTTTCGTGTTTCTTCGAGATCTTTTTTAAGCTGGATGATCACGGCATTTATGGTCGGATCGACAAAGCATGGCTTAGTTTGTGCTGAACAAGATCCTAATTGATCAATACCATTTTCAGAAATTTGACCCTAAGCAATTTAAATTATTTGGTTAAAAAAATATTCATAAAAATAATACATTTCCATTTGCGTCTTTGGAATTAGCCGAGTTCATAAGTATTATGTTTTTTAACTTGGCGATTTCCATTAGCTGTTTTTTTTCTCTCTCTTCTATACCGGCCGTGTAAGCAGCCAATTTGCGATACTTTGCAATTAGTTCTTCTTTGGTTAAGCTTTCTAATTCGAAATCACCAATTTTGGTCTTTTCTTCGTTCATTTTTGATTTAGTCTTCAAATTGAAAGTTTTAGGACATTTAACATAAAACTGATGCTAAAAAATTTATTTTCTAAATAGGAAGTTTTTTTTTTTAATTTTACTAGAATAAAAAATATATTTTATAAAATATTCAGTTTAACATGACAGTCAAAATTTTTTTTTTCTATATGCATTTTTAATTTGAATTTTGTTTTCACAAAGCGAGAGCTTTTTATACCCAACATTTTGTTTTAGTAAAATTTGAATTTTTAGAAACAATAATTTCTTTAAATTATTTTGTCCATTAAAACTGTTTTTAAAAACGACTCAATATTATTTTATGAATTAGATATTTTGTTTTATTTATTTAAAATATTTGAAATAAATTATTTAAAATTTTGTTGTTTTTTTTTCGATTTTTTAAAATTGATTTTAATTGTGGAGAAAAAACAAATTATTCATTATTAAAATTTTGTATGATAAAAAAAAAAATTGGATTTTTTTACGATAACAAATTTGAGAACAAGCTTAAAAAATGAGCAGGATAAAATCATAAGGTTACTTTAATAATGCAAAATATTCTGCTTTTTTTCAGTGATTATTGGAAATCTTGATTAATTATTCTTAGTATATTTATTATTTATAAATTATGCTTTTATTTCTCGTTTTTCTATTTTATCTTAATTTTTATTTTAAATCTTAGCTTTAAGACCAGGAAGCAAACCAATAGATAAGAATGAAAATAGAAACATTTTGAAAATCTATTTAATAAATAAAAACCAAAATCGATTTTCTAACTATGCCTAAAATGAGATCACTAGTTTCATTCCTTGCTATAATAATAAGTCTTTTTGTTTCATATCACTGTAATGAAGATGACGACCCTTTAGTCTACGAAATGGATGACCGGTAAAACTATTTAAAATATTTTAACTCTCTAAATTTTATTTTCTTTAGGGTAATTGATTTTACTACTCAAGGAAAATGGCTAATTATGTTTTATGCTCCTTGGTGGTAACTGTTATTTTTGTTTATTTATATTTATCATAAACAATGTTTAAATTAGCGGCCATTGCAAAAAATTGGAACCTGTTTTTGAAGAAGTTGGAAATTTTTACAAAGGCAAAATGATGAATATTGCTAAAGTCGATGCTACACGGTTTGTTAAAGCTGCCAATCATTTTGAAATAAAAGGATATCCGACAATTAAATTGTATTTTTAATAATAATTTCTCAAAAAATAATTTGAATTTATTCGACTTTAGTATTTATGGTAAAACAAATGTAAATTATTTTGGTGAGAGAAGAAAAGGAGATCTTATTGAATTTATTAAGAAGGCTGATGCGTTTGTTTAAGAAACCTTTTGAATTTTTTTTTCTATTTTTTATGTAGACCAAGGGTTTCGCGAATACTTCACCAACTTGATTTTGAAAATACTAAGCATGAAATTCAATTATTTTTTGTATTGATTATTAAAAAAGAACACATGAATAGTACTTTAAAAGTAATTTTAGAAAAAAATTGATTTATTATCTTTAAATTTTATTTTAATTAACTAAAAAAATTAGAGTGAATTTTTCAGTTTGGCCGAAAAACATTTTTTAGATGCCTACTTTTATTTTGCACTTCCAGAACATGCAGTCAAAGTAAGAAAAACCACCATACATATAATTGTGAAATGAAAATTTTTTCTTATCAGACAGCCAAAGTTACTGATAGCCCTAGAGTTGGTGTTATTAAGGATAACGAATTAGAATTGTGGGATAGCTCTAAATCTACTATGGAAGAATTTGTAAAGCTAGAACAATTTCCAACTTTTTGTGAAGTAACAAGTAAGTTTTTCTAAACAAGAAAAAATTTTATTAATTTTACAAAAAACCAGTGACTAATTTTTATAATTTGGTGGATACAAAAAAGACATTGTTAATTTTGCTGGTTAATTTTGACGATCATTCCAAGCTTCATCAGACAAGAAAGTAAAATTAATACTGTGTTTCATGTATAGTTTAATTTAAATAATTGACTTAGAATACGACAAATTTTTAAAATTTATGCAAAAACAAAAAAAGAAGACTATCACGAGTAAATTTCAAAATTTCAAAATTTTTTATCTTAAACTTCGATTTAAGTGAATTTGTTTTTGGCTATTCCGAAAATCATGATCTAATAAGTGGAATAGCAATTTGGTCTCTTTCAACACCATGTTTATTCATCCTGAATACAACCTCATTTACCTATAATCTTGTCTATTTTTTAGACAGTAACAACCAAGTTAAAGAATTTAGCGTTGAAAAAATTTTAAATGATTTTAGAAATAATAAACTAGAAGTCAGTAGAATAAAAAATAATTAAGTTATTTAAAATTTTATTCAAACTAGGCTTTTGGTGGAAAAAGTGTTTTTAGAACAATTAGACGTCCATTATGGGAAATCTACAGGGCTATAATAGTAAATTTTAAGCATTTGTAGATAAAAATTTATTTTAAATTATCAAGGAAATGTTTATTGAAGCTCCTATAATTTCATTGTTTATATTTGGACTGCCTTTTGGTGTCATTTCGATAGTTTTCTACTTTTTATGCTGTATGGATTCAAATGATCAGCCCGAGAATGAAGAGGTGCATGAGTCTGACATGGAAGACGAACATCAGTATTATTTGGATGAGGCTAGCAAACTTCATGAACAAATTAAAGCTAAAGGTTAGATAATTAAAATTTTTTAAAGTATATTATTTTTTTGTTTAAATTAGAGTATAAAAATTTGGTAGATGGAGAGCAAAAAATGATTAAAATTCCTACAACAACTTCTAAAAAAGACCAATGAGCGTTTCCCCAAATGTGTCTTTATAAACTTATCTTTTAAATATTTTTTATATGTATAATTCGTATTTAGTAAATTTAAAAATTAACATTGCTTTTTTGTTTAAAATCATATTTCTAAGTTTATTAAGATTTGGAAAAAAAATTAAAAATAAGATTAATGTTTTAGCATCAGAATGCTAAAAAGATTTTTAAAACTTATTTATTAATTAGTGGAATGAGAATTTTTTATTAAACTATATAAAACTGTTATTAGGAAATCTAATTCTTATTCTTTTTTGAATTTTTAATAATGATTTATATCTAGTTTTCTTTTTTTTAAATTAAAGAAGTGTTTCCAAATTTATCAATATTTATCCTTAAAAGATTGAAAATGATTACCAAAATGGTGGCATAATGTTTTCGGAAAAAATTAACTAAACAACACTTTTCTCAGGGAATCTCTCCAAAAATGTTTAAGTTTAAGTGCAAGTTTATGTCATTTTGATAAAAAAAATTCCATACAATCATTTATTCAAACTATATTTCAAAATGTTTATAGTCTTACCTCAGAGACTTATTTATAGCTTTTAAGTCAATTTACCTCGTCCTTATGACACCATCTGAAATTATTGTAAGCTATATTAAAAATCACAAATTTGATACATTAAAAGCCATTCTTAAAAAATCTTTTGTTTCAGGTATATTGAAAGCTGTTTTTTCTACAAAAACGATTTGATTTTAAACATCCAAAAACCGAAGCGGTTTTTTCGACCTTCTGTGTTATTTACTTGTTTGTTTTTATTCCATGAAAATAAGCATATTTTGCAACAAAAATTAGATTATTTTATTATTTTTGGATTTTAGAATTTTGATAAAAAAAATTTTCAATAATGATTCAAATTTATTTAACTAGAAACAAGGATTTAGCATAAAAGCCTAAAACCCCGTCCGGTTTTTGAGTGCTAATCATAAAGCTTGCTTTTACTGGTTATTGTGAATTTTGGAACAAAAAGAACAAAAATTTTAAATTACCATGTTTCACCCAAAATTTAATCTGTACAAAACCTCTGCAATTAAATTTTAATAATTTTTTAATGCATATATTATTTTGCAGATTTGCATAGTTTATGCAGAGATTCAATATAGGTAACAAAAAAAATAATTTCAATTTAAAATTTTTGTTTTTGTTTTTTTTTGTTCCAAATTTCACAAAGCCCCTTTATTAAGATCTCAATAGAACAAGAAAAAAAATATCAATTTAAAAAAAAATTGTTTAATTATAACCTGATTTATGACATGTAGTTAAAAAAGGAAAGTTAAAATAAAGATTGTATACCTCTAAATAAACTAAACGAATAGAAGTAATAGTTAATGTTAATCTGTCCTGGCTGAGTTAGTGAGTATGTTTTCAAGTACACAATGACACTCGATAAAATTGATCTCTGATTACCTTATACTTATTTTTAAAAAAAATTTATCACCAAATTAATTTTACTCATTCAATTAAAAATTATTTGATAAATTATACAACTGAAATTATTTTAAGAATAAAGCTTCTTTATTTAACCTCTTTGTGTTTTATAGCTTAATCAATATTATAAAATTTTTTTACTTGACTAAATAAAAAATTGTTTTTAGAAATATTTTCTTAATAATAAGAAAAGCGATTAAATCATGTAAAGAATATTGTGCATTTTTTGTTCTAAATTCAAGAAATTTTTGACATTATAATTATTTAAATTCATATTAATTATAAAATATATCAAATTGAACTTTGTATCATTCAAATTTTGAAAAATTTGAATTTTGGCAACACTTAATTGAAAATGGCAAACAAAGATCCAATTAAAGAGTTTATAGCTGGTGGCTTCGGAGGAAGTTGTTTAGTACTTGTAGGTCATCCCTTGGATACCATAAAGGTCAGATTACAAACAATGGCTAGACCCGAAGCTGGCAAAGCACCAATTTATTCTGGAACTATTGACTGTGCCAGAAAAACAATTGTTAACGAAGTATGCTAACATTTTCTTCTATCAAAAACAAATAAATATGATTTTTTTAATTTTTAGGGAATAACAGGCCTGTATAAAGGAATGGCCGCACCACTAATCGGAGTTACTCCAATGTATGCCATTTGTTTTCTTGGTTTCGGTGTTGGTAAATCTCTACAAACACCAGCCAATCCTAATGGAGAATATAATCTTCTTCAAATATTCAGAGCAGGTCTTCTATCTGGAGTTTTTACTACTGTTATAATGGCACCAGGCGAACGAATTAAATGTCTTCTACAAATTCAATCAGCTAGTTCTAATGCAGAAAAAAAATACAATGGAACACTTGATTGTGTTAAAAAGCTTTATAAAGAAGGTGGTATTAAAAGTGTTTATAGAGGAACTGCAGCTACTTTATTGAGAGATGTGCCAGCTAGTGGTGTCTATTTTGCCACTTACGACTGGCTAAAGAAAAAATTAGCTAATGGATCAGAGTAAAATAAAATAACTTTAATTAATGTATTTGAATTTTTGTTTTAAAGCTCAGGTCTTAGTCCTGTCAAAACAGTTTTTGCAGGTGGCATGGCTGGAATATTTAATTGGATCGTGGCTTTGCCAGTAGATGTGGCCAAATCTAGATTTCAAACTGCAGCTGAAGGAACTTACAAGAGTTTATTGGACGTTTATGTTGAATTAATCAAAGCTGATGGCATCCGGGCATTTTACAAAGGTTTTACTCCTGTTATTCTGCGAGCTTTTCCGGCCAATGCTGCGTGTTTCCTCGGCTATGAAGTAGCGATGCAATTTTTGAATTGGGTTAAACCATAGATCTGATCGATTCTAGATATTCTTAATAATTTATAGATAAAATTTTTGAATAAAATTTTATAATTTAAAAAAACGAAATATTTTTATTAATAAAAACATCTAACTTCAAAATAGATTCGGAGTCAGCTACCGATCATTTCAATTAAAAAAAAAACTAAAATATTAATTTTTACAATCAAGCCATGTCACTTAGTAGAAATGTGGTCGTTTGGCATCAAATTTTGTCAATAAATCACATTGACTTTGAAAAAAAGTCAATCTATGTAATTTATTATATTGAATTAATGTAAAAAATGTTAAAATTTAATCTGAAGGGTTACACTGAGTTGACTTTGATTCCATTAAATGAAGAAATAAATTTAATAAATCTTAATTGTAAACAATGTAGTAAGAAAATTATATTTAAATGTAAAAGACAATCAATAAATTTTAATTTTTTTTTATGAATTTCCTCAATCGTCTTTAATGGTACTCATGAGGCCGACTTCGACTACTGTGATCCTCTATTGATGAAACCTGAAGATAATCGGTAGTTTTAAATTCAAAAAATTTTCTTTTCAAAATTTTCAAAAAATAGACGGGATTTACAATATTTCATATCAAATGAAGAGCTTGCTTCTGTATGTGTGGATGCTGATGAAGGAAATGGTGAATTGATAATTTCAGTACCTGACACTTTTAAAAAATTAATCAAAAGTACATTTAAATTTTTTCTAAACTAATTTTAATATTTTAAAATATTTGAGAAAATGAGCCATTTATGCTAGCAGTCGAATTTATACTGGAAAATCCCCAAGGTGGATTGAGATTTATCAACAAGGATCTTTTAACATTAAATAATGATAACAAAGATGTATATTTGTGCACTATTGATCATAATCCACACTATTGGTTTCCATGTGTAAATACTTATAATGAACCTTGCACTTGGAAGATTGAAGTAACAGTTGAAGAAGATTACACAGTGATTTCAAGTGGAAATTTAATCGAAATAGAAACTATATCGTCTCCATTTTCGAACTCTAACGCCAATTTCAAAAAGTATCACTATTACTTGCAGGTTCCGACTTGTGCTCCAAATATAGGACTAGCCATTGGTATATTTGATTCAATGAACAATGAAACAGTGAATGAAATTAGTGTATATTTTGATCTAAGATTTAAAGATCTTATAAAAACTACAACATCTTTTTTACATGAAATATTCGAATTCTTCGAAGAAACTCTATCAATCACATATCCTTATGGATCTTATAAACAGATTTATGTCCCCGATATTCTAGAACAATGCATCTCATTTGCTTCAATCTCAATCGTCAAGTATGATAAAAATTTTTGATTTATTAAATGGTTAATACATTAGTATTTTCTTAGTCAAATTAAAAAATTTCCTTTCTAATTCGTATACATTAAAATTCAGTTCTAGGTACCAAAGAGCTAAATAATTAATCATACTATTTTAAGTCAGAGTCAGATCTTTTAACATCTCTATAAAATAAAATTAAAATTTTTACTTAATTCTGCTTGCTGCTTCAACTGATTTATAATGTGTCCTTCATTTTATGATTCTTCTCAAATAGCATGTTTGCTTGGAAAAGTTTTTGTCTCTGTCAGAACTAGATCAAACAATAAATTATTAAAATTAAATTTCTTTATTAAATCCTGTTTAAAACCAAATTATTTTTTTATTTATTTTGAATTATTGTTTTTAACAAAAATATTTTATGATGATAGCATCTCTTTTTTCCTAATAGATTGCATCCTTTAGCATCATCATGTGTTTCGGTATATTCGACAAATAATAATAATAATAATAATATAAATTACAACAAGCTAGCAAGCCAATACAATGAATACAACTTATGTCAGATTAAAATATGTTCCTATTTGCTCTTTATGAATTTGTTAATTTTTTCTGAAAAATTTTTTGTATTAATTAATTAAATGTTCTGTTAAAACTTACCGTAAACTCGAAGATACAAATTAAAGGTTAAAAAACTGAAAATTCGGTTAAAAATTTCAAACGATTCATAAAAAAAAAAAAATTCATTTCAATCTCATAGCTGCCTCTCTTTCGGTTGTCTTCCTATTCTTACTCCCAGGTTTTCTCCCCCTCTTTTTAGGAATTTCGATTTGTGTCTCTTAATTCTTTTGGTTTTTGTTTTAAAATAATTTAAAAAACGACACCTAGAACCTTTATTTTGGCGAGTAGTTGTCGAAGTTAAATTCATTTTGAAATTCAAATTTTACGCACACATTAAATCCAAGGCGCAATTTTTTGAATATAAATTTTAGATTTTTTTTTGGAGAAAAAAATTATTTTTGCACATTTAATGAGACATCACAAAAGAAAATTCAGTTTTTGTCCGTCCTTTAAGATTAAAAGACCTGAATTTTTTTATACCGTTAAAATCAAAAACGGGATTCAAAAAACTCCTACTTTTAAATTGAAAATAATTAATTAAAATTTTTATATTGGTATTAAATTAAAGTTTTTTTTATAAATTTTTATTTAAAAAAAAAAAAAATAATTTTAGCAAGACATTGACAAAAAAAATCTAAAGAATTTGATGCTTAGAAAGTTTTTTATGCTAAAAAAAGTCACAAAGGGGTTCAAAAAAGCCCTCAGCTTTTCTAGTGTTAAACTATTTTTGAAAAAAATTCAAAAAACATGTTAAATGGCTGCATTTAAACTGAATTTTCATTTTTTAATCCCGTAGTATAATGTTTACTGTAAATTATTCAACGAAATCACTTATTTTCCTAATTTTTTATTAGATTTTTGCTTCTCGATTATACAGCAGCAAATTAATATTATTCCTAAAAAATATTTAAGAATTTTTTACCAATTTTTAACCTTAAACATTTAACTTTCCATTAAACAATTTAATCATAAAAATAAAATTAAAGACCTGTTTTTTTTTGTTAATTTGAATTAAATTTTTCTTTTAGCATTAACTTAATTCATCCAGAAAATGTTATAGATCAAACAATAGCTTCACGTAAAGTTTTGACTAATTCTGTAGCTCAGCAATTTTTCGGAACATTTATAACAATGAGCAACATGCACGAATATTGGCTAGTGACTGGTTTGAACCAATTTTTTACCGGACTTTACTTAAAAAAAATTTTCGGTAACAATGAATACCGATACATGATTTATCAAGATTTAAAAGATATTTGCAAATTCGAAAAAGAACAAGGAAATTTAGTACTCGACTTTAATTATGCTCTTACTAGTTCCAAAGAAAACTATACTAAAGCTCAACTGAGTGCTAGATATCACCTGATGGGGGTTCCATTATTTTATCAGATGATTGACAAAAAATCTCATCTAGTTGTAAGACTGATTGATGAATGCTTGACTAGAGATATAATGATACAGCTGATGAACAAACTTTTAACTAGTGCTCTTAGCGTGATAAGTCTAAGTGAGTATTCGCCAAAATGCCGCAATTCATTGTTTGTCTCAATCGATTCACTGAGTGAGCTTTTGGCCACATTTTCTTCTAAAGATATAAATCCTATTATTGAGAGTTGGGTTCATAAATCCGGTGTTGCCAGATTCAATTGTTCATTTAGTTTTAATCGCAAAAAAAACATGATTGAACTTGAAATAAAGCAAGATATGGTTAATCAGAAAGGATACAGAAAGTATGTCGGACCTATTAGCATTGTGTTTCAAGAGATTGATGGTCCTTTCACTCACAATTTAATTATAGAGGACAATTTGACCTCAAGATTTGATATAGCTTGCCATTCAAAAGGAAAAAAAAATAAGAAAAAAAAGATTCCTCTTATTACAGGAGAAGAAGTTGACATAGATACAAGCCACATAGAGACAGACTCACCTATACTTTGGATCCGAATAGATCCAGATCTGAGACTTTTGCGAGAAATTAAATTTGATCAGCCTGACTTTCAGTGGCAAAATGAAGCAAAATTTGAAAAAGAAATATGTGCTCAACTCGATTCAATTGAAATGCTAAGCAAATTTCCCAGTGCCCAGACCAGAACAACTCTGGTTTCAATTATAGAAAACAACGAGTGTTTTTATCGAGTTAGAATTCAGGCTGCTTATGCTCTTGCAGAAGTATCAAACAAAATGATACATTCATGGAACGGTCCATTGCCTCTTATATCAACTTTCAAGAAATTATTTATGTCCGCCACTGGTCAAACGTTAGTCAATTGCAACAATTTTTCCGATCTGCCCAATTATTTTATACAAAAAAGCATTCCAATTGCCATGGCTCAACTAAGAAGCTCGCATAATTTGTGTCCAAGTGAAATTATACGTTTTATTCTTGACTTGATTAAATTTAATGAAAATAGCCGTAATCAGTTTTCAGACTGCTACTATCGTTCAAGTTTAATAGATGCCTTGACCTGTGCGCTGTCGGCTTCTATTGCTATGATACATAATGATCTCGGCTCTAAATCAGCTAGCTTGTCTCAAGATATGAGATTGATTATTGAAGAAATTGTTCTTAGACTTAATTTGGAAAAGCTTTTGCCCACTTATCGATTTCTGATTACTTCTAGTTGCTTGAAAGCGTTGAGGAAACTTCAAAAACTCGGACTGATACCTGAAAATGTTGACATTTTTAAAGAATACACTGGCTATAGAAATAATTTTGAAAGTGTTCGTTTGGATGCTTTTGAGATAATTGTGGAATTTTTATCGGGTAAGCTTTGTCATTATTTTATAATTAATAAGAAAAAAATAGTAATTTATATAAAATGTAATTTATTAAGTTATTAATATAAAATGGGTGTTATTTTTCGTGCTATAATAAAATAATGCTATAAGAATATTATTTTTATTTTATTATTTTCTGCTATTAAAATTTATTTTTCTAAAATAAAAAAAAAAAAATGATATAAAATAATTTTTTTGATATAAGAAATAAGAAGATTATATAAAGAAAGATAATAAAAAAAAAAAGTTATTTCGTTTGGGTCTTTTTTTAGCATTTGAAACGATTGATTGATCTTTTGTTTTGTTTTTTGAGCCAGCCAGTCCACCTCTCTTTTTTCTATCTACAATCGGTTCAATATTTTGTTTACAACATACAACATCAAACCGAATACTAGAGCTAATGTCCTCATTATTATTTGTTTGTTCAATCAAAAAATTATTAGCTATTTCAACAGTTTCTTCACTATTTGCTGCGACATCATCTTCATCATCGTCAAAAAATATTTCAAACGAATCATTCATTTCATCATCACTATTGTCTGTATCTTGAAGTTCAGAAGGTTGAACCACTAGTGCTCTCTTATTTTTTCTTGGTCTACCTTTCTTTCTATTTGATCCCAAAGGCACATCTTTAGGAATGCCACCCAAGATCATGAAAGTTAGTTTTTTGGAGCTACAAACTAGTAACTTGTTGATGACTCAGTCATAGTCTAATTAGTAAAAATAGTAATAAAAATAAGAACAGTAGCCAAGAAAGATATCATATATTTAAAAAGATTTTATAACATCTTAGTAATTGTTAGAAGCAACTAAATTACTTTTATAGCATCGGTATATAATATTTATATCAGAATATATCAATAATATATCAATTAGAGTTTAAAGTTTATATAATTCCTATTAATTTCTATAGCTTTTGATTTTTTTTATATAGCAAAGAACTAAAATATTATAGCACGAAAAAATATAAGTCCTATAAAACTTTATTTAAAAAGAAGCTGTTTTAATTTTGATTATTTATGAACTATTTTCGAAAAATTCGAGACTCTAAATTGAAAAAAATACAAAAAATCAATAATTTTTTTATATAATATTTGAGTAAAAAATTTTGGCATGTTCAGAGTAAAGAGAAAGAAATTGATTATATATAAAATTCAAATAAAACATTTAAAAATATTAAATTAATTTAATTTTAATTTTAGCCGTTAAATATGATGAATAATTTTTTATCCTTCTATTATTTTAATTAAAACATCACTATTTTAATAAGCTATAACACTTTAGAAGTATTATAACCATTTTTTCTTGTTTTTTTAATGCAAAATATTAAAAATAAAATAGTTTTTTATCGAGTGAAAGCTTTTTATAAAAAAAATATATTTAAAATATTTTTTTAGCAATCTGTTAGAAAGGTATGAGGATTTAAAATTTTGTAAAACAAGTCAAATTTATATGCTTACCTCGGATTTAACAAAAAATATTCTAAATTAATGAATATTCCTTAAAATTAATTGAAAAATCATATTAAAATTTAATTGAATAAAAAAATTTTGATAAGTAAAAAATAGTTACACTTAAGAAAATAAAACTGATTTTAACTGACCGATGGATAACTTATTAAAATTTAAAATTTAGTAAAAATCCCCTGACAAACTTTTAATAATTTAATAATAAATTTTTTAATCTATTATATTAGATATTTTTATTAAAAAAGATCTTATAATCAACAGCAATTGACTGTAAACTGTTTGCTTTTTTAGACGTCCACAATTCTTTCATTAGTGCATTTTGGAGTCGAATTAATACCCAGTGTCCACGGGTAAAATAAATTAAGTTTTTATTCAATTAGGCTTGACTTAAATAAATTAAATTTACTAATGTTAAAATAGCGATGTTCTTATTTTATCATATTTTAGTAAAAAAAGGGCTATAAAAATTATTAAAATTTTGAAAGTTGTTTAATTTTCAAATAACTTTGAATGCCAAACTCAAAATTTTTCTTATTTTTATTTTTAATTTGATAGTGATTAGTAAACTTTTATTAAATTAAGAGTTTTTCCTAATTTGAAAAATATAAAATTTAATTATCAAAATTCTAATTTAAACTCAATCTATTTCTAGTTAAAAATGATGCTAATTTATTCAAATTTTTGGTTAATTTCATTGAAACTGATCCATCATTCTTAATTCGACAGCATATAGTTCAAAATATGTGCAAATATCCACCATTTAAATTAAATTCAGATGAATCTTGCCTAAACAGTGAAACTGTGGTTAATTTACTCTGGAATCTAATGAGGTAATAAATAGGAAAAATAATTTTCTAGTTTTGATATTTTTACATAAGTGAAAAATTTTGCTATAACAACTCTTTGAAGTCTGGTATTGTCGAGCTTTATCATTCATTGTTTGGTATGAATAAGCCTAAATGCCTGAAATACACAGTAAGTACTCTATTTTTTTGAACTTGAAGGCATATTCTGAAGCAATGACGATTTTCAAAAAAAAATTCTGAATAAAAATGACTGTTGGTTATCAAAAAAATTTAAAATTTTTTATTTTTGATATATTATATATTTATACAAATAAACAATAAAAATGATGGCAAAAATTTTTTAAAAAAATTTCTTCGTAGCACATGCCTTCGAGAATAGGTTGAAAATTTTTTTAATCAATAAATTAATTATTTTTACCTAGTCAAAGCAAACAATTACAAGCAATTTTGAAGTTAAACTCGAAGATTAATTTACCATTTTTTTTTTCAATATTATTTTTGAGTATATTTTACAAATTTACAAATAAAATTAAAAAAGTTATTTAAAACGCATGTTTTTTTAACGAAACGTTGCTAGGGTTATTTATTATTATTTTTTATAGCATTATTTTCTGAAAAAGGTATGATTAGGCAAAAATAATTCAGATATAAGTAATGAGTTGTAGAAAACTTTAAAAAAAATATAAAATTAGAAATTAAAAAAAATGGTTAACTATAAGCTATATTATTTTAATATGAAAGGCAGAGGAGAGTTGATAAGACTCTTGTTTGCCGCCTCTGGACAAAAGTACGAAGATTTTAGAATTGAAATGAATGATTGGCCAGAACATAAATCAAAAGCACCTTTTGGACAGGCTCCATTTTTAGAAATAACAAATGGAAAAAAGACAATGATCTTGTCTCAATCTGTTGCTATCGGCCGCTTCTTAGCTCGTAAATTTGGTCTTGCAGGTAAAGGCGATGAAGAACAAGCAATGGTTGATATGTATGGCGATCAAATTAGTGATTTATTGAATGAATTTGCTAAGTTTATGATGGAAAAAGATGAAACAAAAAAAAAAGAAATTTTTCAAAAATTAGAAACTGAAATCATGCCATATCATATGAAATTTTTTGAAGCCAAACTTTCTCAGACCAAAACCGGTTTTTTTTTTGACAGCGGTTTGACATGGATTGATCTTTACCTCTTTAATTTGCTGGGTCTTTTGGGAGAGCAGCGCAATCAATTATTCGAACATTTCAAAGCTGTTAAAACTTTGTATGATAAAGTCAGTGAATATGGTAAGATTAAAGCCTATTTGGAAACTAGACCAGAAACAGCCATGTAATTAAAAGAAATTTTTTTGAAAATAAAATTTCAATTGGATTCAAGTTTGAGTTTTGATCACCAAATCTTTCTTTTATTTCTTTATTTTTTTAGTTAGCTAAATAAATTTTTTAGAAATAATTGTTAACTTTTTATTTTTGAAAAAGGATATAAAAATCAAAAATACACACATAATGATCCAGAATTTGATAAAATTTTAGAATAAAACATTAAAATATTTAATAAAATTTTACAGTCTATTACAGTCAAATAGATATAAATAGAAGAATCAATAAAAAAATTAGGAAAATACTTTTTTGGAAAATTAAAAACACCACATTTTTGAACCTTATTTGTTTATGTCTTCTAGAATTAATATATTTAAAACACGTTTAGATAATTGCATCAAATCATTTTACGTTAAAGTTCATCTAGAATTTTTTTGTCCTTTTAGATGGTATTATGAAATTTCATAGCAGAAGTCTTCTGCAGAAGTCTGCAAAATCTGTGCAAATTAATTGCGTTTTATTTTTTAATACTTTTGAATATCATGCAATTTTGCAGACTTCTCCAGTAGGTGAAACATCAGTTGTTTCACTTTGTTTCATCTTCAGAAAAAGTTTTTGAGCATTAGAGCAAAAGTTATAAATTTTTCTTGTCTTTTGTATTGGAAGTTTTGTATGAAATTTCACAATTCCTTTTTAGATTAGAGTTGAACACACAGTGTCAATATAATCAAGATATACTCTTACATATGTAGGTGTAATAGTAAAAATATTCTTTGATTTTGGGAAAAAAGAAAATTTTTTTAATATTACTCTTTATTTTCAATTGAAATTAATTAATTTATTATTCTTATTATGTCTGAGAGGCTTTAACTTTTTAAATTAATTTTTAGCTTTTAATTTTAATAGGATAATTTTCAATCAACCAAAAATCGAATTTTAAAGTTTTTTTAAAAAACTTTACCCCTCACATTTTTTAAGCATTCATAATCAATTAGTTTCATAATCAAGTTTTATTATTGAATTATGCTTCAAAGATTGATAGTAATAAGAAAGAAATTAATCATGTTTTACCTGAGATTGCTTTTAAAAATTTAAAGCTTTGATTAATTTCAAATTTTTCTTATTTATTTTCAAAAGCTTTTTTCATGTTTCTAAAAATTCTACTGAACCTGAAAAAATGACAGCCTGGTGATGCTACTTTAAATTTAGATTTTTAATAACAAAAAAAGAAAAAAATTTTTTTAAAGCAATTTTTATTTGGTTTCTAAAAATATTTTAATATTATTTATATTTTATTTTAAGAATTTCCTATTTTAAAAGTGTACCTTTAATTAACAGTGATTTTAAAAAGACCATGATTAACGCCTTTAAAAAAGATTTTCCTAAATCACCTAAATATGGTTAATATTTACATTTAAAAACAGTCGATCTGGCGGAACTGACCTTGAATTAGTTTATAACTCTATGCTGTATGTTTGTTTAATGTTGAATTTTTGATAATGTTTAGTTATTTGCCGTAAAATGATGCTTGTCATAATTTTGAAAATTAAAAAAAATGTATGAACCTTGAGAATAAGCAAAAATATATGAAGAGACAATAATCTCAGAAATGGACCTTAAGTTTTAACTAATTTCGAACTTTTTCTTTTGCAATATTTCAAAAAAAACAAATTCAATATATTTACTCTTAATAAAATTTTTAAAATTGCAAAATAAAGTACTTTTAAGAACTTTTTTCCAAATTTTATTTTTGAAAAATTATTTTAAAAAAATTTAAAATTGAAAGAAATGAACAAATTTGTAATATTTACCAAGACTTTGAGGCAAGTCGGTTCTTCAAGAATTTTTAATCAACCAAGATATATATCATCTTTAAATACCTCATCATTCAAAATCAATTCAGATGTTAAATTTGATCAAAAACGTTTCATTAAAACCACTTGTTATATGCATGAGGCAGAGCGAGCAGTGGGAAAATCAGAAAAATACGAGTTTTTGGCTGAAACCAAACAACTTTTGAACATAGTTGCCAAGTCATTATATTCGGATAAAGAAGTTTTTGTTCGTGAGTTAATATCGAACGCCAGCGACGCCATTGAAAAGCTAAAATATGCTCAGTTGACTAGTGATCAAGAAGTGGATGGCCAAATTCCATTTGAAATTCAAATTAACGCAAATGATATGAACAATACTTTGACTATTCAGGACACAGGTGTTGGCATGACTAAAGATGAATTAGTGAAATTTTTAGGAACCATTGCCCATTCTGGATCTAAAGCTTTCATTGAGAATTTATCTAAAAATGCTGAAAATGGTCAAAATAGCATTATAGGTCAATTTGGTGTAGGTTTCTATTCTGCATTTATGGTTGCCGATAAAGTTCAAGTATTTAGCAAATCATATAAAGAAACCGAACAAGCTTTTGAATGGTCCTCATCAGGGTATCATTAGTGGTTTATTAAGTCATTTAAAATTTAATCTTAAAATTTATTTAGAGATGGAAGTTATGAGATCAGTGAAGCTCAAGGAGTTACTAGAGGAACTAAAATAATTCTTCATTTAAAGGATGATTGTAGTGAATTTTCTAAAGATGACATAATCAAAAGTAATTTACAAAAAAATATGAAAAATAGAAAATTACTTAAATTTTTTAATCTTGAAGAAATTGTTAATAAATATAGCAATTTTGTGGGATTTCCAATTATTGTAAATGGTGACAGAATTAATTTGATTCAAGCAAGAAATTCAAATAATTGTTAAATTTTATCTATTTTTTTTTTTAATTTTAGCCAATATGGCTTGAAGATGCTAAAAATGTAACCGAAGAGCAACATGAGGAATTCTATAAATTCCTTGGAAATATGGATAAACCTCGGTACACATTTACCTATAAAACCGATGCTCCTTTGAACATTCGAGCTTTGTTTTACGTTCCAACATTTAAACCAAGTCCTATGGAAATCAGTCAAGAGGGAGATATCGGTGTTTCGTTATACAGCAAAAAGGTGCTTATATTGTCCAAAGCTAACCAAATTCTGCCAAGATGGCTCAGATTTATTAAAGGTGTTGTCGACAGCGAAGACATACCATTAAATTTGTCCCGTGAACTTTTACAAGACAGCAATTTAATCAGAAAATTAAGAACAATTCTAACTCAGCGTATACTAAGATTCCTCAATGACGAAGCAAAATTTGATGAAGAAAAATACATGCAATTCTATTCGGACTATAATTTGTATTTTAAAGAAGGAATTTATAGAGCTGCCGATCAAAATGAAAAAGAAGAAATAGCTTCATTGCTAAGATTTGAAACTAATAAGACTGAGCCAGGCAAAACTATTTCTTTAAATGAATATGTAAAACGAATGAACGCTGATCAAAAGAATATTTTTTATTATTCTGCACCAAGTCGTGAAATAGCCTTGAACAGTCCTTATTTTGAGGCTATCAAGCAAAAAGACCACGAGGTTTTGTTTTTGTTTGAGCAATATGATGAAATGGTCGCCTTACAGCTATTTCAATTCAAAAATAAGCAGTTGGTTGGAATAGAACAAGAAAATTTAGCTGATAAAAACAAAGATGACATCATTATAGAGGGTGATAGCCGAAGTTTAACAAATGACCAAGCTCAAGAACTAAAAACTTGGTTAAAAACAACCTTATCAAACAAAATAAAAAGTGTTAAAATAACAAATAAATTAGACATTCATCCGTGTATTATAACAGCGGATAATATGAGCTTTTTAAGACACTTGATTAAAACAAGTTATATGCAACGAGAAAAAGTTTCTGATTTTTTTAATTTAGTAAATTTGACTCTTGAAATCAATCCAAAAAATGGTCTCATTAAATCTCTGTATGACTTGCATAAAAAAGATCCGGATTTGAGCAAAGCTGTTGCCGAACAAGTAAACATTCTTTTTTTATTTATGAATCTAAATTTAAAATTTTCTCAAAGCTATTGGACAATTCTCTTGTCACCGCTGGTCTCGTAGAAGATCCCAGACTGGTTTTAAGTAATTTAAACAGTTTGTTGGAAAAAGCGTTTACACGCAAATTTTAAATTTTAAATAAAAAATTCAAAAATTTTAAAATTTAAATTTTATTTATTTTTTTTCTCAATCCTTTTTCAATAATTAAAAATAGATTTTTTTTCCACTCTTATGGTCTTTAAGGGTATAAAAAAAAATTTGGTCCTCTATATGCCAATTTGACAAGGATTAATGGATCGCTTTCTTAGGTTTTCTTAAGCGCCTATCAATCTTACAAGATATATGTTGGTTTCATAGAGTAACAGGTTTAAAATAAAAAATATAATTTATTCAATTAACTAAATTTCATCTTTTTTAGAGAATTTCATTTTTAAACAAAGAATAAAAAAAATAAAATTTGATGAGTCACAAAAATATAAAAATTGTTAACGAGATTTTTTTAGTGATTTGGTCAAATAAGCTACAAAAAGTGATTGTTATTTGATTTTTAAAAAAGTCCAGAATGTCTATCTTTAATTAAATTCAATTAAAAAATATGATAAAATTATGGGTTTATTTTAATGATTTTATCGAGGATAAAAAAATTTAAAATTCTGTTTTCGGTCTATTAATTACCCATTCAGCAATTTTAGGATTTCCACGAATTTTTTCCTCTAAAACTCTTACACGTGAGAATTTATTCAAAATTTCACTTCTTCTTTCATCAAGCCATTCGAGAGTACAAAATAAAAACAAATCCGGCCATGTGACTCCACTTTTGCATAAATATTCAGTTTCATTTCTGGTCAGAATATCATCAAGAATTTGCAAATACTTAGGTAAAATTTCATCATGTAATCTTGTTTTTAATTTTGATTTTAAATTTTCGTCTTTTTCGAATCTAACTTTGACAAATTCATTGAAGAGATCGCTTATGAAATCGCCATAAGATTCCACTTCAGCTTGTTCTTCTCTCCCAACTCCTGCAATACCAAAAATACGAGCAAGATAACGAGCTTTGAATTAATTCAAAATTTTGATAAAGTAATATAGATGATATTCTTACCGATTGAGAGTGATTGACCAAGCCGAAATACTCTATCTTTATCATCAATCATTTCTAAGAATGGTGCTTGACCAAGTGGAGCTTTTTTCTTAAAATCAGGCCAATCGTTCATTTCAAATCGAATGTCTTCAAACTCTTGAGCTGCTGTTGCAAATATGAGTCTAATAAGCTCAGCTCGACCCTTTGCATTAAAATAATATAACTTGAACTTGACCATTTCTATTTTTTTCTTTTAATAACAACTCGTTTATATTTAATTATTTTATAGCAAAAAATAAAGGATAGAATCTTATTTTTAAAATTAGCTTCTAAGCTTAAAGAATTTATGTAATTTCAAGTCGGTTATATTTAGTAAAATTTTTTAAGCCTTTAAATTTTAGAAAATTCTTATATTGTTTTACTAATTTCTATTTTATTGAAATTAATTTTTTCTAATTTTAAAAAAAAATTCAATATTTAATAATAATTTTTTAAATCAAATAAAATCTTGAATTTTTTCTTAATTTTAACAAAAAAAATTTAGGCTTTAAATAAACTTAAATTACTAACCGTCTCGATTCAACTTTTTGAATTAAGTGAGAGATATGTTAGGGCTGGTCTAAGTAACTGTGTTCAATTAGTTTTCAAAATGGTCGAAAAACATAAAGCAAGTTTCGAGTGTTTTGTAAATTGTAGCAGCTGATAAATCCTTTGAACCAACAATATATTGATTCTACAAAACTCTGCAACACACCTGCAACAATTTTAGTACAAAAATAAATGATTGCAAATTTTAGACTTTTACTTCAACTTTTTTATTATTGTTTTTTGTAGCAAATTCCAAAACGCCTTGAATTTGAGAATTAATATTTCTAGCCAAAATGCTTAATTTAATAGTTGGCTTTATTTAACGTGATTATTCATTGTTCTTTTATCTTACTTTTTAAAATGTTCTTAAATTAAACATTTTAGAATTCTTTTTTGGATTAATCATACCAAATAAAGTGCATTATATTCAAGGTTTGCTACCAGATATTAATTTATCTAATAAATTTTCATAGAGTAAACCAAAAAAAAATTTCTTTTTAGATAAATAAATATAAATTGCGTTCAGTTGTATTTTTTACTAAATGAATATAAAAATTTTAAATTAATTTTTATCAAAAATATAAATTAAATTTTAAACTGACAATGCTACATTAAGTCTAGTTTATATATTGTTCAGGGTTACTACGCTAAAAATCAAACCCTCCATAGATTTTTGATTTTTTTTTAAAGAAAAATAAAATAAAAGAAATGTGAGCATGAGAAAATTTTTTTTTTTTATTTTAATGACCTTATTATCTTTGCTAGTTGTTAGATTTTTTAAAATAAACATTGCCGCTAGCACTATTATGTAATTAAATGTATTAATTTATCATAAAAATCAAAATTTTGCGGATACCTGAGTGAAAAAAAAGTAAAAAGTAAAATTGAAATGAAATGAAACATTTATTAGCCTAAAAAAAATTTAAAAAACTGTAATATCAAAAAACTAAAACAATTTTAACAGAGCTTTTAGTTTTA